>CAKOAT010397376.1:147334-178965 GCA_932364175.1 Eruca vesicaria subsp. sativa
ATTTTGGACTGAACTAGATGCATCTGCATCCAGATGCACCATCAAGACTCACCCTCATTTGGGTGAGAATTTGAGATGAGTTTTTAAAAAATCAGTTGGGTGATCCATCTAGATGTAGCATTTTTATGTACAAAACGAACATTGATTTGAATCTTCACCCAGATGGATCACCTGGGTGAGCAAACGAACAGCACCTTATAAGTTTGTTTTGAGATGCAAAGTTGCAACCAGAGCCGATGCCACGCAAGTGTGGTTCGTTCGTATTGCAGTTACTTGGAGAGGGGAGGGGAGGGGGGGCATTGAAACATATGTCATGTGAGCAGAAACCTGAACCAAATCGAACCAATACAAACCAATTCCAACCAAACTAAATTGTTTTTCTGAATCATTTGGTTGATAATGATCTTGAACCAATAGACTAATGTGTTTATTTCATTAACTTAACCTAAAGGCTAAACCCATGTTTTTACTGTAGATTTCCCTATTAGAAAAACAATTTATTGATTGTTATGTTTTACAAATTGATTTTCTCACTTAATTACACATAAATCAAACTAAAAACGAATCCAAATTCAACATAAACCATCTCCAGCTTGTTAAGTTAAAACCGAATCAATCAAACCAAAACCAGAAACTGAACCGAATCCATAAAATTGGTATTATTAAATACAGGGGGGACCTACATCAGTGCGAAAAAAGTCTTTTAAAATTCTCGGAAACCTTCCGATCTCGCTCCCTCTCTCTCTATCAGATCTCTCTTCCTCACATGGATCCCGCTTCTTCCACAACTCAGCACACCCCAATCGTCTCTTCTGCTGGTAACACTCTTCTCTCTTCATTTCTCATTCCTATCTCAATCAACAAAATCCCCAATTCCAAACCCTAAGAGTGTTTATTAGAGCCGTTGATTGCTCCTAAATGTTGTTCTAACCGCTAACAGAGATATATGTTGTTTGACTTTTCGCAGGGGAAAGACCCGTCATGGCCCCCGATAATGTCGTCGACCACCACCATGTATTCCTTCCTTTCCCTTTTCTAATTTGATTTTCTGTAAAGCCAAATCTCATCTTCTTAAGGTCAAAATGCAGGTTTCGTCGTCTTCTTCTTCAGATCCTTACGCATACTATAACGTCCTTCAAAACCCTACCAATCTCTATCATCCTTACGGTTGGGATAATTCACATTCTGGTAAATAATACTCTCTTTATGTGTACTAGTAATACTCAATTGCATTCAATGTTCAAGAAATCGCTATGCGTTTTTGTAGAGGGCTAACTACTAAACGTGATTATTCGGGTCAAGTGAGTGCTCAATTGCATTATATTTGTTTTCTTAGGTTATCCACAAGGCTTCAATAGTTGGGATGTATATCCACAATATGCTACTACCCCTGAAGGCCTGCATGTTCCACAGGTTAGGATTATTTAGCCCTATTATACGTTATCTATCTTGTGCTTGCTCTTGTCACATTTTTTTTTCTCTTGTCTTTGTTATTTCTCAGGTTGTCTACGATGGCAATTCTTCTATAATGTACCAACCTGGCTTTACTTTCAACCCTTACCCACCATCTATGATGATGGAGGGTCAAGTCCCTATCTCCCCTGGAGCTTATTACCCACAGTTTGGTGCACCTTCACCTATGCATTTTACTCAGCCAGAAATTGGTGGTGACCCAGCGTCTGCTTATATGATTCCTTTTGCGGGATATGGTGGAGGAAATTTATCTGGTAATCAAGGGGCCAACTCTTTACCATATCCTCAAACGATGGGTATACTTGGGCCTTACGACCAGAATGCTTCACAGGTTTAAACTCTTTTTCTTTTTTTTGCTGTTTATGCTAAAATTTTATAGGGAGATGTCCAAAACCTTTATTTGAGTTGGTTAGTTAGTTTGCCACTGATTATTAGTATCAATAGCACGTTTTTACAAGTTCATCTCCCGAAAGATTCGTGATACATACAAACCAACCAGTGATATTTTTCATATAAGTCAGTGGTCATATTCTGTTTTGGCGTTGAATCTTTAGTTTCTTTATTTTCATGTACAGGTTTCGGAGATCGAAAGTCTCCTTAAAATTTTTAATTAGATCACAGTTCTATGGGATTTCTAACTTTTCTTTTTGTCACCTTGTATCAGTTACCGTTGCATGGGAGTGGGGTTGCTTCGAGTTCTTCTTTGGGAGGATATTATCATGTAGGATCTTACCAGAGTCCAACCTCATATTATGGAGCTGATAATTCAGTCAGATCATCAGCCCCTGACATAGGTAAAAGGAGAGAGTACAGCACTGTACCTACCACAAATGATCTGTATGGTAATCGAGGACCAAGAGCATCCAGCAGGGTAGAGAGCAAGAACAGCTCCAGACATGATTCGAGTACAGCTGGTCCGAATCCCAGTTTGTACAACAATCCAGAATTTGCGACGGATTACAAGAATGCCAAGTTCTTTATTGTCAAGTCTTTTAGTGAAGACAATGTTCACAGAAGCATCAAGTATAATGTCTGGGCCAGCACCCCGCATGGCAACAGAAAACTAGATACTGCTTATCGAGATGCTGAGAAAATGGGTGGAAAATGTCCAATCTTTCTCTTCTTTTCGGTATATGATAAGTTTCTTTTTAGAGCAATGAAAAGACAATAATTCTTTGTTGCTTCAAGGAAAGAAAGAAAGATGTTAACCAGAGTGTTTGAATGTTACACAGGTAAATGCGAGTGGACAATTCTGTGGGGTGGCCGAGATGGTGGGACCTGTAGATTTTGAAAAGGATGCTGGTTACTGGCAGCAAGACAGGTGGAGTGGGCAGTTCCCAGTGAAATGGCATATTTTGAAAGATGTACCGAACAACCGGTTTTCTCATATTCTTTTACAAAACAATGACAACAAGCCTGTAACGCACAGCCGAGACTCTCAGGAGGTGGGTATTTATTTATTTCGTAACCTTTGTATGTGTTCACCAGCTGCTGTCTAAGATATCAGTGCCATTTTGTGATCTGCTTCTGTTTGCAATTGCAAAATTTTGTGTGAAAAGTCGTGTGGTACTTGTTTCACTACTCTCTTGGTAACTAGACTGATTAGCATTTTAGGTTTCATTTTAGCAACACATGAAAAATAGAAGAGTAGGGTTATAGTGGTAGGGACACATGAACTTGGCATTGCATTTGTACTTAACAGAAACTTGATGTTTGCGGTGAAGCGAACTAAATGATTGATGATGAACTTTAATTAACAGGTGAAGCTGCGGCAGGGGGTTGAGATGCTGAGAATATTCAAGGAGTACGAGGCACACACCTCCATCCTGGATGATTTCAGCTACTATGATGAGAGAGAGAGGGAAAAGGTGGGAGGAGATGATGGAGGTGGGAGGAAAGAAGAGACATCTTCATCTTCTGTGGAACAGTTATCAGAGCGTCTTCAAGCTGTCACAGTAGAAGTTGGAAAGGAAGGGGAAAAAGAAGAGAAGAGTTGATAGATAACTTGATTGATGCAGAGTAATAGTAAGTAGAGAAGCATTCTTTTTGGGGTAAACAGAGTGGAACCTTTGTTTCTTTTCTTTTTGGGTGGGGGGCTGATGTATACCGAAGTGTCTAAAAGATTACAAAATCCAAATTGCTTGTAACTTTTGTAGCATTATGCAGTTTTTTTTTTTTTCATTCAGTGAACAGGTTATGTGACTTTTGTAATCATGATACACATTCGAGACAGGTAACAAAGCGATTCAAACGACGACGTTAGATTAGATGCTATCACGAAAGAAAAAATATTCCTTTTTTTATTAGGAGTCAATGATGAATATACTATTTTCCATTATTCTTTTAGGATATATCCATTCTTAGGCTTATTTACCCAAGAGAATGTATAAGAGATTTAACCCTAAATCAATACTAACAAAGTGTCATTAAATTGAGCCGAACAAGCTGTGATTCTGGTGGGTTTTGTTCTTCATCTCCAATGGCATCCTCTTCTCTTGTCCGAATCGCCGTTGTCGGAGACATCGTACTGTCATTACATATCTCTCTCACACACAACTTCTTTTTGTTTGTTGAATGATTAATTTTATTTTTTATCTTCAGCATGGCTTCTGGAATCTAGATGAAGATCGAAAGGCTCTTCGGCTACTAAACCCGGATTTGGTGCTCTTCACAGGTACAAGCAAAATTGATTTCTTTTGCAAAAAGTTGTCTACTTTCTCTTCATTACTACCTTTACTGTTTTAAAAAAAAAAAAAAAAAATTAGTTCAGAAAAAAATTCAATCCAAACTCAAAACTTTTTTGTCAGGTGATTTTGGTGAGGAGAATATAGCAATAGTGCAGAGCGTTGCTGATATTCCTTTCCCTAAAGCAGTTATATTGGGTAACCATGATGCTTGGAACACTCGGAGTTGGTCAACGTGTGTGTCTTTCTTGCTTGCCACTTAACTTTTAACTCTTCTCTCTAGCTTTTACCTTCTTCTTGGCGTGCTTTGATTATTAATCATAGGGTTTTTCTATTTTCAGGACAGGAGACAGACCAAACGGTGTTCAAAGGCAACTTGATATGTGAGTTCTTTTTTTTTTACCACTGTTACATATAATGTTGTTCTCTTTTAGTTTGTTAATTGTTCAACAAGTCTGGTATTTAAATAATGAGCATCCTGTCCGAACCCCAAAGTTAATGTTAGGCTTCCTCGTTACATAGTTCGAATATGTTTAATTCATTGGTTTAATATATATATGGATATGGATGGATGAGAGAGTACTAGTTGTGAGACCTATCACCAATTTCATGTGTTTTTTTCTTTTTGTTTCCCTGCTGCAACCAACCAAACAACAGACTTGGTGATGAGCACGTAGGATATCAACGCAAGGACTTTCCCTCGTTTAAGCTCAGTGTTGTTGGTGGTCGCCCGTTTTCACATGGCGGAGATAAATTTCATCGTGACAAGCTGCTTAAGAGGTTACCATTTAACTTCCTCATCTTTGTGTTTGTTTGTGGTTGGTGATAGCTGTGAAGGTACAAGTCTTCATCTCTTTTGACACACTTTTAATCTCTTTTTTCTAGATATGGAGTTCGTAAAATGGATGAAAGTGCTGGGGCAATCTGTCGAGCTGCACTTGGAACACCGGAAGATCATTTCGTTATAATCCTTGCGCATAACGGTCCAACAGGTGCATCATCAACCTATGAAGCGTTCTAAATGGTCTATTGTCTTCGGTATAACATATAAGGATTTAACTAGTGGTTTTTCCTGTCTTGCAGGTCTTGGTTCTCAGGCTGAGGATATATGTGGAAGAGACTGGTCTGACCAAGGTGGTGACCAGGGTGATCCAGGTAAATGTTGCTTCCATCTTTTTAATTCTTCAGACTCACTACCCTAGAGTGATCTGATTGTTTTTTGGTTTGGTGAGACAGATCTAGAGCAGGCATTACGCCAGCTGAAAGAGACGACGGAACTGTCTGTTCCTTTAGTTGTGTTTGGACACATGCACAAGGAGCTTGATGGTGGGAAAGGAAACCGTAAAATGGTTGTGCAAGATAGTGACAACAAGATTGTTTATGTGAACGGTGCAATAGTCCCGAGGGTTAAAGAGACGCCGGTTGGAGGAGCGGAGGAGGAGTCCGAGAGTGGTGGCACGTTAAGAGCTTTTACGTTGGTGGAGATTTTAGATGGAAAGATCAAGAAAGTAGTAGAGAGTTGGGTACAAGTAGTCGGAAGTATGGCAAAGATTGTGGAGGAAGAAACATTGTTCGAGGATGTAACTTGAACTTATTTGGGCACTTCACTTGTGTTGTTTGCTCAACAATTATGCGTCCTTAAATTCATTAACTATCAGTTTAATATTTAATCGGTTCTACAAGATGTTTTCTTACATTCAAGTAATCGATAAAAATAGCAGAGGAATATTTAAGAAACTCAGAAACTGGATAAGAGGAAAAATTGAGGTCGAATGCAAGTCTTTAGAGGTGCAAACGCTGCATATGGTTCTACTAGTTTCACAAACCCCAAATAAATACACAAATACAGATTTTTATTTTCATAGCAATTTTGATACATAACAGTAAACCACCAAATGTATTGAAGACTGTGCAGCAGCAGCACTAGCTCCCACGGTATGTGGTGAAAGAAAATGGTGAAAGTAACAGTGGGACGTGGAAATGCTCCCATTTCTGAGATTCTGTGACCTCAAATGCAATGGAAACATAGGGGAAGAAGCCTCCTGGGCAATACTTTCCAGTGTTGAAGCTTATTCTATACGTCCCTGGCTTCAACGCCTCAACCAAATCCATCAGTTGCCCGCTACGCCCATCTTTATCAGTAGCTGAAGTACCCACCATGGACCAGTCCCCACGAGCTCCATGGGCAAAGGAAGGACTAGTAGTACCATTCCACACCTCCAAGTGGACTTCAACACCTGCAGCTGGAGCACCTCGTGAGACGTCTAAGACATGAGTGGTTATCGGTGGCCTACTTCTCTTGGGAGCAGCTTCTGCAACATTCAAATGCCCTCCTATGATTCTCAGACGATCTTCTACACCAACCAAGAAAATAGACAAATATCACAGATAACACGAGTACTCCAAAGGAGATTCAAACCCTACACAAGCAAATACCTTGAGGTTTTGTGGACTCAGTTTGTGAAACAACTTTCGCCTTCTCGGAGAAGAGCTTTGCCATCCGGAGCTCAGTTATTTTCATTTGCTCTTTAGCAGCAATCTCAAGCTCCACTATCGGTCTATTTGCATACCTTCCCTGTAAAAAAAAAGCAGTTCGAAAAACATGTTAACTATGTAGAGTGCATTCCTTAATTAAAAGAAGAAGATAAACACACAAGAGACCAAAAGATACAAAACTTGCAATATAAGTGAAGGTACATGGTCAATAGATCTTTTCTAAACTAATAAAGTTTTCTCTTAGACCAAGTCTTCAGTGTGTATATTCACTTAAAAAAAGCTGGAGTTGACCTTTAACTCGGCGAGCATCTCAGCGTGAGTCCTGCCGGAAGCGCAAATAATGAATATAAACCCAAACTTTTCTCTGTAAAGTGCATTCCATTCTGCAAGCTCCTAAGAAATCGAAGAAAAAAATCATTAAAAAAGTAAACTTTAAAGAGAACAAGAAAATAATCCAATCCAATCCGACCCGATCAGATCATCACCTCTAAGGCAGATGCAGAAGTTGAGGCAAAGGCTGTGGACTGCTCTGTCACGCTCCTGCTAGCGAAATCGGAGTTGCTAGAAGGAGAAGGAGACTTGCCAATCTGAGGATGAGCAGCGAAGGCTTCAAGCCAAGCTGCGATGTTCACTTGGTTGAACCATATGTCTCTTGCGGATTCGATTGATGACTCTAATGAGTTAAAGGGGGAAGCTTTCACCATTAGCTTGGCGAAATCAGAGCTTCCGCAGCAAACCATCCAGTCCTCTTCCCTGATCTCCATCGCCATCGCCATTTTTACTTTCACTGATCTTAGTTCTATTGTTGGTTACTGTAAGAAGAAAGACTGTTAACTGGCCTAGTTCTGTAGGCTTGTATGTCTGTTGAATGGGCCTAGTTTTATGGGTTGTTGTAAGATGAAACTCTATTAAATGGGCCTGGTTTTGTCGATTACTGAAAGATGAAAGTAGGCATGGGTGGGATCGGGATTGAGTATATCGGATATCGGTTTTTGTTGTAACACCTCATAGTTTTCATTTTTAAGAAATTTTTAAATTTGGATTGGGATCGAATATAATACATCAGTTTCAGTTTGGATTCAAATTATACTGAAGTTACCATATATCATTTGGGTTCAGGTTATTATATATTAGCTTCAGATTAACGGAAGTAAAATTCAAATATGTTAAATTTAGTTTATAGGGTTTGGGTTATAAGGTTGCATATTTTAATTTATGATTTACTTGAAATGTCTTTTTATTAGCAATCTTCATTAGTATCATTTTTATAATATTTTCAAATAATATGAAACTTTAAAGTTGGCCTAAAAATGCTAATTTCAATGATTAATAATTTAATATTGATTATTTTAGACAAATACGATAGAGTTTAGTTAAATATTGATCGATTTTGGATACTTTAGATTTTTTCATATCATAAATATCCAAATTCAATTATCCGAAAAGCACATGTATTTTATAAATATTTAATCATAGATCAAAACCGGCTAAGATTAGAGAGGGTACCGAGCCTATACGAACTAAAAATTCTCACATACCTATTGTGTTTAAATGTTTAGGGCTCAAACGTTCCAGATTTGAAAATAACCGGTCCAAAACTAATTCGAAAATTCAAACGCTTAGGCCTATGGCTAGTAGATATGATAAGAAATTTCGGATCCAAACTGAAACAAACGATCCGTGGATTTAATTAGGAGAAGTGTTAAATACCATATAAATTCATTTTTATTTCTGAAGCCACTTTTGTAAAGCATCACATTTTTTATTTAAAAGTTGAATCAATATCTAAAAAATTAATAAAAGTAATAAATTATTTCTGAAATTAATTTTTACTTATTTAACAGTGCTTTCAGTTGTTTCTAAAAAACTCTACGTAAAAATTAAAAATAATTAGTTTTTTTGTCAAAAAGTTAAAATAATAATTAAAACTTATAAATCTGGATTTTTAAAGTAAAAAATCAATCCCCATATCTGATCCAATCAGTAAAATCTTTATAAATGGAGTGGATCTTTAAAAATGGTATAAAATATATGTAAATCAGAAATGTTAATCGAATAATTAAAAAAAAAACTTTTAAAGACCGAACCTAAAGATTCATGTTTGTATTTGAAATAGATAGTCAAAGTCAAAATAAATATGAGAATTCGGCCAAAAAAAACACGAACTTTGCACGAATTGCCAAAAGAAACCTGAACTTTTGGTCTGGCCAAAAAAAACATAAACTTTTCATTGACTTTCGAATTAATTAACAATGTTTTCGTTGACTTGCCAATTTGGCACGCCGTCAGCAAATTTAACAGAAAAAATTAACGTTGTTAATTGTTGCCGTTAGGATGAGACGACGTCGTTTTAAGCGATTTGAAAATAAAAAGCCGTAGACCGCTGGATTCGAACCCGGGTTGATTGGATCAAGTGGCAAGGAAGTTTACCACTAGGCTAGTGGCACATTCAATGTATCTACTAACACATTTACTTATATTTGGTACTGATTAAATATAAAAAAATTCTATAAAAACTTTAAAATTTCAAAAAAATGAAAAATAAAGAGTTTTTTTATAAAACTAATTTTGAAACTAAAATTAAAATAAATTTTTATTTTCTTTAAAAAATCAAAAATCTTCCAAAATTTTAGTTTAAAGAAAAAATAAATTTTATTTAAATTTTAAAATTCATTTTATAAAAAAAATCTTTATTTTTTCATTTTTTTGAAATTTTAAAGACTTTTTAAAGTTTTTATAGATTTTTTTTACATTCAATCAGTACCAAATATAAGTAAAGGTGTTAATAGATACATTAAAAGAAAAATAAATTTTTATAAGTTCCCGTCTGATTTTTTAAAGAAAAATAAAATTTTATTTTAATTTTAATATCAAAATTAATTTTATAAAAAAATTATTTCTTTTTCATTTGTTTTGAAATTTTAAAGATTTTTAAAGTTTTTATAGAATTTTTTTAATATTCAATCAGAACCAAATATAAGTAAATGTGTTAGTAGATACATTGAATGTGCCACTAGCCTAGTGGTAAACTTCTGTGCCACTTGATCCAATCAACCCGGGTTCGAACCCAGGGGTCTACGTCTTTTTATTTTCAAATAGCTTAAAACGACGTCGTTTCATCCTAACAGCAACAATTAACGTCCGAGTTAACACCGTCTTAACGGTTCGTTAACGGTGTGTTAAAATGGCGAGTCAATCGTAAGTTTCTTAATAAACTAATAAAGTCAACAAAAGTTGGTGCTTTTTTGGCCGAATTCTCAAATAAATATTCTAAATACACAATTATCTTAAATGGGCCTTTTCACAATAGCCTTTTATAAAATAGGCCCATTATACCCCTCTTTTCTTTTCCTATTACATCATCTTCTTCCTGCTGTCAATTTACTATTTATACAGAGTAGAGAGTGAGAGATCTCTCATAATCTCATTTAGGGTTTTTTTGTCTTCTCCTTAGTGGCGGGAACAAACAAAAAAAACATCGGCGGAAATGGGTAAAGACGACGAGGAGATGAGAGGAGAGATCGAGGAGAGACTAATCAACGAAGAGTACAAGATCTGGAAGAAGAACACTCCTTTCCTCTACGATCTCGTCATCACCCACGCTCTCGAGTGGCCTTCACTTACTGTTGAGTGGCTCCCTGATCGCGAGGAGCCCTCAGGGAAAGACTACTCCGTCCAGAAGATGATTCTTGGCACCCACACCTCCGAGAACGAGCCCAATTACCTGATGTTGGCTCAGGTTCAGCTTCCTCTGGATGATACCGAAGGCGAAGCTCGTCAGTACGATGATGAGAGGTCAGAGGTTGGTGGGTTTGGGTGCGCCACTGGAAAGGTGAAATCTTTGTTCTTTCATGTTTAATTTTGAATTTAGGTTTTTTGTTAGTTGAATGATTGAAATGTTTTAATTTAGGGTTTTTGTTAATTGAATGAGCAAAGAGTTTGAATTTATTGTTTCATGAAGTTGAATGAACAAAAGGTTTGAATTTAAGGATTTCAGTGAATTGAAATGAACAAAAAGCTTGATTTTATTGTTTCAGTGAATTGAATGAACAAACTACAAAAGGTTTGGATTTAAGGTTTCAGTGTGTTTAAATGAATAAAAAGTTTGAATTTAGGGTTGTAATTAGTTGAATGAACAAAAGGTTTGAATTTAGGGTTCCGGTGAATGACCAAAAAGTTTTAATTTATGGCTTTAGTTAATTGAATGAACAAAGAGTTTTAATTTGTGGTTTCAGTTAATTGAATGAACAATAAATTTTAATTTAATTTTAATTTGGGGTTTCAGTGAGTTGAATTTATGGCTTGAGTTAATTGAATGAACATAAATGTGTGAATTTATGGTTTCAATTAGTTGAATGAACAAAAGATTTGAATTTAGGGTTTTGAGGGAATTGAATGATCAATAAGTTGGCTACGTTGCGCAGGTGCAAATTATCCAGCAGATAAATCATGAAGGGGAGGTGAACCGAGCTCGCTACATGCCTCAAAACCCTTTCATGATTGCAACCAAGACAGTTAATGCGGAGGTGTATGTATTTGATTACAGCAAGCACCCGTCTAAGCCGCCACTTGATGGAGCTTGCAACCCTGATTTGAGGCTTAGGGGTCACAGCTCTGAAGGGTATGGTCTCTCCTGGAGTAAGTTCAGGCAGGGTCATTTGCTCAGCGGCTCTGATGACGCTCAGATCTGCTTGTGGGATATTAACGCCACTCCTAAAAACAAGACTCTTGACGCTCAGCAGATCTTTAAGGTAATGCTTTGATTCATGTCTCCCTCTTGTCTATTATTTAGAAAGATATTAAATGTAATTGATATGTTTCATTGTTGATTATTTGTTTAATATATAGGCTCATGAAGGCGTGGTGGAAGATGTTGCATGGCATCTGAGACATGAATACCTGTTTGGATCCGTTGGAGATGATCAGTATCTTCTTATATGGGATCTGCGTTCTCCATCTGCCAGTAAACCAGTACAGTCTGTGGTTGCTCACTCCATGGAGGTGTGTTTGTTTGCAATAAACTGACTTTTAAGAGCCTAAAATTAGTCTGCTTGGACCATCTTAGTGATCACTTTTTACCTAAACACAAAAGAACCACTGTTTGTGTTTGTGTTTGCTAATGGATGGGCTGTGTTTGAAATGCCTCAGGTTAACTGCTTAGCCTTCAATCCACTTAATGAATGGGTTGTGGCAACAGGGTCAACTGATAAGACTGTTAAGCTATTCGATCTACGGAAGCTAAGCAATGCTCTTCACACATTTGACAGCCATAAGTGAGAATATTTTACTTTTGTGACATATTATCTGTTACTAAAACGTAAGAAGTATTTACCGCAGCATTGCTAACTGATATTATTTGCTTTGATCACCAGAGAGGAGGTTTTCCAAGTTGGTTGGAGCCCGAAGAACGAGACTATATTAGCCTCATGTTGCCTCGGAAGAAGGCTTATGGTTTGGGACCTTAGCAGGTTTGACTTCTTTACTTGGTTATGTTCTTGTTAACCCATGGAGGAAGGAACAATGTTTGATATGTGTGAGGGTGTCTTTTATGACAGGATCGACGAGGAACAGACAGTGGAGGATGCTGAGGACGGTCCACCAGAGCTGCTTTTCATCCATGGTGGTCACACCAGCAAAATTTCAGATTTCTCATGGAACCCATGTGAAGATTGGGTTATTTCAAGTGTAGCTGAGGACAACATACTCCAAATATGGGAAATGGCTGAGAACATATATCATGATGAGGATGATGCTCCAGGGGAAGAAGGCCATTAAAAGGTTCCTAGCTTATTGTTAGGTTCCTATCTTCGTGTGATACTACATCTCTTCTTTTGATCTGCTATGTTCCTATGTTGTATGATACCACATTTCTTCTTTTTGATCTGCTCCCGTATTTAGTGTAAGTTATGTATAACTAGACATGAGATATGAGTTGATTCGTTGTCGCATGTTGGTTTCTTGAAAGTACACAAGTGTTGTTGATTCTAGTTGTATCAATAAAAAATTGCAACCAAACTAATACGTTCAAGTTAATTCCCAGGTTTAGTGACATGAGAAAGAGATTAATAGTTGAACTGAAGTCTCTGATATCAATCTTGTGACTCAAGAAGTGGTTGGCTCAAGAAGAGCGAGATGGGTTTATCTTGTGTTGGGATTTGGTAGATGATGATGATGACATGACTAGTTTCACTTTGACATGGTATTCAGAAATCAAGAATGATGCAAGATGGAGAGAAAATAGTAACAAGAGTAGTTGGACAGGTCAGGACTATTATTATCAATTACCAAATATGATTACTTTACAAATATAAAAATCTAGGTGGTAACAAGATTTTGCATTTGGCGGAGTGTATTTGTCACTTTGTTATCTCTTGAGAATCTTAGACTTGGTCAGTCTCTGGGGTCACTCTCTCTACTCTATAGCGTTTGTTGCGGTCTTAACACATTAACATGATTTAATCTAACGACTTCATGTCTTATCCTTCATAAATACGTCTCTTATTGTTTTTTTTAGCTTCACTATACTTTTCTTCCATCTCTCCTTTTCTGCTTCTTCTTCTTCTCCTCTCCGTCTCTCCCACTAGTCCCTACACGCATTGCCTTTTCTGCTATAGTATCCACAAGATTTCACCATTGCCTCCTCTTCTGGTCTCTTGAGTTCCTCATTGCCCACTGTACTCTCAGGTTCATCTTTCTCTCTCTCTTCTTTTGCCTTTTTGTAAGTTTCTGTAATTGTTTAGCTGTGGAATTATACTTTAAATTTCCATGTTCTCCGGATAGGTGGGTAGGAAAGTTTCAAGACTTTACAGTCTTTAGTAACGTGGTTTTTGTTTTAGTTCCCCTGTTTTTGCTCTTACAGTTTGTTGGATACAGGTTGTTTTGTTCAACAACTCTGGTAAAACTAAACACTCAAAACTCATCTTTATTTACTTAGCGACGTTGTCCACATGATGGACATACCTTTGCTTCTTTCAATATATCTTTGACAAAAAGGATTTGCTTTTTTTTTTTAAATGCACTTCAAAGTTATTGTGTTAAAGTTTGGTGGTTCTTTAGCTTTATTCCTTTTGCTTTTATTTAGTTGGATGCTTCAGTCTCTTATCTTAGCCTCTTGCATTGTTTAATCTCCCAATGATAAAAGATAAAGATATAGACAGACTTTTTTCTTGAAGATTTAATTTAGCATCTTTATTTGTTTTTTCTTCGAGTATGTAAGTTTTGTTTTTGAAGATCTTCTCATATTCTTTTAAACCAGGAAGTCATGTTACTGATGAAGCAGCTCCATTCCAAGTTTGATGTTGGTCAAGTCTTGTCTACTTGTCTTGTCTCTTTCTTGTTTGTCACAACTGCTATTGCGGATTTGAACTCGGATAGGCAAGCTCTTTTGTCCTTTGCTGCTTCTGTTCCTCATCTTAGAAAGCTCAACTGGAACTCCACTAACCATATCTGCAAATCATGGGTTGGTGTCACCTGCACTTCTGATGGTACTGCTGTTCTTACTCTCCGCCTTCCTGGAATAGGACTTGTGGGAACCATCCCTCCAAACACACTTGGTAAACTAGAATCACTCGAGACTCTCAGTTTGAGATCAAACCTCATTGGTGGTAACATTCCTCCTGATATTACATCTCTCCCTTCACTACGTTACCTCTATCTCCAACACAACAACTTCTCCGGTGAGGTACCTTCCTTTTTGTCCCAACACCTCGATATCTTGGATCTCTCTTTCAACTCTTTCACTGGGAAGATACCAGCAACGTTACAAAAACTGACTATGTTGAGTCTCCAGAACAACAAACTCTCTGGACCTATACCTAATCTTGATACAAGAAGCCTGAAGCTTTTAAACTTGAGCAACAATCATCTTAATGGCTCAATACCCTCTGCATTTGGTAAGTTTCCAAATTCATCTTTTTCTGGAAACACAATGTTATGTGGACTTCCTCTGCAACCATGTGCCTCTCCCTCTCCTCTTCCCCCACCCATCTCCTCACCTCCATTGCCTCACAAAGAAGGTCCAAAAAGGAAGTTACATGTAAGCAATTTCATTCTCATTACAGCTGGAGGGGCTGCCCTGCTTCTACTAGTCACCGCAGTTATCTTATGTTGCTGTTTCAAGAAAAAGGACAAGAGGGAAGACAGCATAGCAAACACAAAGACGTTAACTGAGAAAGCAAAGCAAGAGTTTGGTAGTGGGGTACAAGAACATGAGAAGAACAAGCTGGTGTTCTTTGAAGGATGCTCATATAACTTTGATCTTGAGGATTTGTTAAGGGCATCAGCGGAAGTACTAGGTAAAGGTAGTTATGGGACAGCTTACAAGGCTGTCTTAGAGGAATCAACTACTGTTGTGGTGAAAAGGTTGAAGGAAGTGGCAGTTGGAAAAAAAGAGTTTGAACAGCAGATGGAGATTATCAGTGAGATTGGGAGACAACACCCTAACGTTGTTCCCCTTCGTGCTTATTATTACAATAAGGATGAGAAGCTCATGGTTTTTGACTATTACCCTGCTGGTAACCTATCATCACTCCTTCACGGTTAGTCTTCTTTTTCCCCTATCTTCGTTTAATGGTTTATATTTTGCTTACTTATGAATAGCTCACTGGCTACAGGTAACCGTGAAGGTGAGAGAATCTCTCTTGGCTGGGACTCCAGAGTGAAAATCATACTCGCTGCAGCGAAAGGTATAGCTCACCTCCATGAAGCTGGAGGTTCAAAGTTCTGTCATGGAAACATAAAGTCCTCAAACATAATTATGAAGCAGGAGAGTGACGTGTGCGTTTCTGATTATGGACTGACCCCTCTAATGACTGTGCCAGTAGCCCCAATGAGAGCTGGTGTAGGATACCGTGCACCGGAAGTAATAGAAACAAGGAAACACACTCACAAATCAGATGTTTACAGTTTCGGAGTACTGATACTAGAGATGTTGACTGGTAAGTCTCCAGTGCAGTCCCCAAGTAGGGAGGAGATGGTTGATCTTCCGAGGTGGGTGCAGTCAGTGGTGAGGGAGGAATGGACAAGTGAGGTGTTTGATGTTGACCTAATGAGGTTTCAGAACTTTGAAGAAGAAATGGTGCAGATGCTGCAGATTGCTATGGCTTGTGTGGTTCAAACGCCTGACGTGAGACCAAGTATGGATGATGTGGTTAGGATGATTGAAGAGATACGAGTTTCAGACTCTTCTGAGACAAGACCATCTTCAGATGACAATAGCAAACCCAAGGACTCTATTGTTCAAACCACCCCATGATGGTCTCTTCCCATTTTTCTTATATGCTTTTAAGTCTTTTTAAGTTTTTTTTTTCATTGTTTGGAGGTGTGACAGAAATTTACATAGCCATTATTGTAGGATCCTTTGATATATAAATATGATCCAATTTTATTTCAAGTAACTATTAAAAAGATAGATAATAGATGTGTAAAGAGAGTTCAGGGAGAGATAGAGGAGGCTGCTTGAAGGAGGATTTTATAAAGAGCTTCAGGTTGGGAGAAAAATGCAGAGTGGTCACTCTCTTCAAGAAGGAAGTATTGAGCAGGAGGCCACAGGGATACCATTAAGTCTTGACGATTTGATTGGAACATATTGTCCTTGCCTGTCTTAATGTAGACCCTTGGGATTTTGTCAGTCTCTGGTGCTTCCGGGATATCCACTATGCCTGCAAATGCCATGACAGGGGCTGGACGCAAAAGTGTAGTGGCCAGTGTGTAATCCTGATTATACATGAATGAATAAAGTAATTGCGGCAAGATCATAATAAAGAGTTTGGTGATGAAAGATAACCTCCGTGGGGCTCTCGTTGTAATACTTGTCCTGGATAAACTCAGGTTTCATCGTCATGCTTGTTGGGAGATTCTCAGGTCCGTTTCCATAAGTGAAGTCCCAAATCTTCTCAGCTTCAGTTTCTATCATCCCTGAACATATCTTTAGTACTTCTTTGAGAACTGGTGGAATCATGGTACCAGGTTTGACCATGGCTGCTGCGACATAAACAGCCATGGAGACTTTGGAAGGATATTGGCACATGGCAGCTGTCATGCTCCCTCCTCCAACGCTGTGGCTCACCAGAATGACCTTTTGGTCGAGTGGAAGTTTCGAGAGGAAGTCATTGAGAGGCTGGTTGTAGTCATCAAGAGAGGAGACAGTGTTTGGATCAGTTTGGTTGATCCCAGCGCCCTTGAGGTCGATGCAAGTGGCCTTGTGTCCATTAAGTCTCAGTGAATTGGCGAGCTTGTACCAGCACCATCCTCCATGTCCTGCACCGTGCACAAACACAAAATGATGCTCACTCATCTTCTTATCATACAACTAGTATATCTTCCTACAAGTATCTTTTGTAGCTGGGTAATAATATCTGTTTATAATTATATGGCTGTGATGTGTTTTGTCCAAACTCACAACGTTTACCACGTTCGTCATTATCTTTAACAGTCTCATCTTGAACTCTTGTTGTGTAGTGGAGCAACTTTGGAGGTCCATCCATATACAGACATTCGAAACCAAAGCACAAGTGGACCAAAACAAGACATGCAACAGTTACAGTTTTAGTTTTCTTTTGTTCTTATTTTCGATTTTTTTCATCTTAGAACCTTTTTTTTTTGTTGAAAATATCTATTATATGCTTTCTGTTTGAATATGGGTATTATCCTTAATCTCCACGTCACTATTGACTTCTCTCTTCTTCTATTTTTTTTACGCTATAAGTTTTGTTTTTTTTTGTCAACTATATAAGTTTTTAACTTAGAGATAGTTTTCAAAACTAGATATAATAGATATTTAAAATGAAATAAATAAACTAAACTAAAATTACTAAAGGGTTTTGCATGCTTCATACATATCATAGAAGTTTGGTGAAATAAAGTACGTATAATTTATATTTATCCAAGAATATTCTCGAACAAGGATTTTTTTAATATAAATTTAAAACACTTTTACTGGTTGATACCAAAGTGATATATATTAAACAATAACATTTTATATATAATATTAAACAAAATAGTCATAAATCTATTATATATATATATATATATATATATATATATATATATATATCGTTCTTTGTTATAAGACTTTTATTATATAATTCTTCCTATAATTACTACAACAAGATTTGAGTTTTAAAAAAATTTGCCAGATAATATTTCCCCTATTTTCTAATTGCATTGACTAATCAAAAAGACTATCTTAAATCTACAAGTTATCACAAAAAATACATTTATCTAAAAGAAAACATAAAAAGCATTGTCGAAAAATTATATAGGGTAATGAGTTGTGCATGTCAGCAGTTGAAAATATATAGTTTAGAAAAAATAATACGTAATCTTTAATGCATTTAATCCGGACTCTTTAATCTGAAGTGCAATGAAAAGCTAAGAAAGTGGAGCGCCACAAAACAAAGTTTGAGTTGGCCTTTTGAAATAAGACACACAGATAACGCGATTACTCCCGTAAACCCTGAAAAGGTCTTCCCATTTAATTACATTAAAAGAAAAAAAAAAGACGTGATGTTAAGACTAAAAAATGACAAAAATTGCATTTTAAAGTATTCAAGGTCTGCATAAATTGATATTTTGACTGGGTGATGGATGATCCACCTTCAAGTATGCGTGAATAGCAACACAATAAAAAGTGTAACTAAAACGTGAGGAAATAGTCTTGGATGATCATTATTACTTTAATGAATAGTCGGTTGGATTAGTGGGGGGAGAGAGAGGCCTATAAGTAAACCTCCTCTTCTATTACCTCATGAAACAATGTGTATCAAGTCCCAAATTACATTTACTTAATACATAAAAGTTACAAAGAGATCACTTGGCCACGTTACTAGTTAAGACCTGTCCGCAATATCTTTGTAAGTGTTATACATTCTTTTGACTTTAAAAAGCTCCTTACATTGCATCATCTCCCTCTGTAAGCCTTTGCATCTTCTTCTTAGTGTCAGGTTCTCTTTTTGTTCTTTTCTTTGTATACGTGTATCTGTATTATTTGTGTCTCATGACTGTCTCTTGTGTGTTTCCAGCTTTGCTTAGTGTCCATCAATTTTTTCAGCCATGGATTATGAACTGGTAACATCCAAAATAACCTTTTTTGCATACCATTAATGATCAACCAAGAGATTCTCATTCTTGATTCTTGGATTTTTCAGTTTCGTTCCAAGAAGAGTATCAAAAGCAACAGGTGGCTCGAGCATAATCTCGATGGTGAGTAGTCATTCCATCTCATTGGTATCCTTGCCCTGTTATATATCATATGCTCATCACGGCGGACTCATTAGCGAAAGAAAATAGTTATTATCACCCATATAGATCAGACACGGTCAGACTGTAGAGAAACATCTCATTTAATTAAATTTTGGTCTAGTTTAAATGGGTGGCTGATCATTTTCATAGATGAAAATATAAGTATGCCAAATTTGTTTCTTGTAAAATGATAGAAATGTTATTTATGTGTGTATGGTGGTGATCAGATATGGACAAGAGCGTGAAAAAGATGGTGAAACTGATAGAAGAAGATGCAGACTCGCTTTCCAAGAAGGCAGAGATGTATTATCAGAAGAGACCTGAGCTCATCAGCCTTGTCGATGAGTTTCACCGTATGTACCGTTCTCTAGCTGAACGTTACGATGAACTCTCCTCCTCTGACCTCACTAGTACTGACCTTAACAACAACAAGTTCGGCCGTCCTCCTTCACGTCGAGCTCCTGGTTTTGACTACTTCCTTGGCAATAATGGAGGAATGAATACTCCCAATGATGTAGAGGATTGTGCTTCTGTTACCGACTCTGAACAGGAATGGGATGACGCTTCTTCTGTGAGTAGCCACCCTGTTTACGTGAATGTTGGCAATGATTTTCAGTCAATGACCAAGAGGGTAGCTGATCTTGAGATTGAGCTCCGTGACGCCAAGGAGAGACTCAGGATGCAGCTTGAAGGAAACACTGATGGCTTGGTGAAGATTGAGCCTAAGTTTATTGATTATCCAACGAAACTCGCTGCTTGTGAGCAAGAACTGAGGGAAGCTAACGAGAGGATACTCAACTCCGAAGACCAAATCTTCATGTTGAAGAATCAGCTCGCTAGATACTTGCCATCTGTGTTGGATGACGACGAGCAAGTTAGTGAAGGAGCAGATTCCACTCAAGAGATGGACGTTGAGACATTGTCTGAAGAGCTGAGAATTGCAAACCTGAGGCTCCGGGAAGCGGAGAGAGACAACGGCATCATGAGAAGAGAAGTTGAGAAAGCAAAGTCTGATGACTTAAAGCTCAAGAGCATCCAGAACATGCTTGAATCTGCTCAGAAAGAAATTGCTGCATGGAAAAGCAAGTCTAGTGCTGATAGAAGAGAAGTTGTGAAGCTGCATGACAGAGTCTCGATGCTGAAACATAGCTTAGCAGGTAGAGATCATGAGATCAGGGATCTCAAGACTGCTCTCTCCGACGCAGAGGAGAAGATATTCCCTGAGAAGGCACAGTTCAAAGCAGAGATAACAACCCTCTTGGAGGAAAAAACACAAAGGGATGAGCAGTTTAACGAGCTGGAAGCACAAGTCCGTTTTCTCGAAGACGAGATAAGACGTGTGAGTAATGAGAAAACAGAAGAGGAGGAGAGGCTTAAGGGAGAGATCGAGGCTCTGACGATGGAAAAGGAAGATAAAGAGATATGCATAGAGACGGTAAACAAAAAGATGTATAAGCTAGAATCAGAGATGATTCTGCTTGAACATGAAATGAAGGCAAAAGAGAGTAAGACAATGGAGATGGAGGAAGAGGTGGAGAAGCTGAGGAAGGAGCTCGAAGAAGTAGCGGAAGAGAAGAGGGAAGTGATAAGACAGCTTTGTTTTTCACTTGACTACTCCAAAGACGAGTGCAAGAGGTTACACGCAATGCCTGTTCAGGGCATTCAACAATAAAGAAGACCTTTCCTACAATTTTTCGCTTCTTGATTCTGATGTATAGCTTTTATACATACTATATGTACCTTTGTTTGTGTTACTCTTTCACTTATAGAAAGAGGTGTTTTGTTTTTTTTGTTTTTGTTTGATGAAAAAAATAAAATAAAAGATCAAAAGATTTAGGGAACATTTTGTGTTTGACATTAGATATGCATTATCTAGTTTTGTTTACAAACAAAACTATAACTTCCCTGTGCATTTAAATAAATAAGAAGAGTTTCTTTAACTTATGTAGAACAAATATCATGAGCAATGTGGGTGTGCTATGTACAGCTAATAACCTAGAAGAGAATGCTTACTGAGATGCTCACCACCCTCCAAAAATCAAACTGATGGTGAAACTGATTTGAAAGATGCAACTTTGAGGAGAGCTCTGACCATGGTCATCATCGCACATAAACAAACTACAATAATAAAGTGAGAACTCAGAAACGGAAACGGAACGGAGAATTAAGTCTCAGATCATGACACTTGCTGTTTATTTGACTTCAGGTCCAACTCAAGGCCCATTACTTAGAGCTCACCAAGCCCAGAGAAAGAGAGTTGGGGAATATAAGTTTCAGACTTCAAATCACATGTCAATCATTTGTCATCCACATGCACAGAAATTTATTATAAACCAAGTAACTAAAAAAAAATCTACAACAATCTAAAAAAAATTACATAGACAAAGCAAGAAAAATAACTATTTTATCATTAATGAATGTATCTCATGAGTCATTAAATCGATCACATCTATATTTTAATCTTAGTCATACGATCTCGATCATTCATTCTTTTTTTTTATATAATTATGAACCGTATATTAATTAGATTTAGTACCTTTAATGACAAAGCAAACATAAACTTAATGACTAATTAGATTTATTACTATATAATGACTAATTGGATCTATTAATATATAATAATTAAAAACAAATCTTATTCTTTATTCTTATGATTTGATGATTATCATTATCTAAACTAATGATTATAATAAATCTAATTATTCATTATATAGTAATAAATCTAATTAGTCATTAAGTTTATGTTTGTTTCGCCATTAAAGATAATAAATCTAATTTTCATGTTCTGATTTTTACTACCCTTAATGACAGCAAACATACACTTAATGACTAATTAGATTTATTACTATATAATGACTAATAGTTATTACTATTTGACCAAAAAAAGATTTATTACTATATAATAATTACAAATTTCAATATACAATTAAACATAAGTAAAAAACGAATTTCAATGATATTAGATTTGTCTTTATCTAAATCTATTTATATTGGGTTATAAAATCTTTATTAACCTTGTAATATAATTATATTTTAGTAATATATCATTAATTATAAATTAAAAACGAATCTCATTTATTTGATAATCATCCTTCTTTAGTTTTTTTATATTATGTCTTTATCAATATTGAAAAATAATTATATTTAAAATCATTATATTTGTTAATATATAATTAATTCTAAATTAAAACGAATTTCATGAATTTGATAATTATCATTATCTAATTTTTTTATTGTGTTATAAGTCTTTATTATCCTTGAAAAATAATTATATTTGTTAATATACTATATATTTAATTATGAAAAAAAATAATTCTTAAAGAATTTATGTATAGATTCAAAACCTATACATAGAAGCTGCAAAACCTAATTTCCATTTACCGTATATAAGAAGTTAAGAACACAGGCCTTAACGATTGCTGTTCTGTCCCAAATCAAAACTCGAACTAAAGCTAATTCTCACGCTGCTGTGCTTCGGACAACGGCGCAAGGAACTCAAGAGCTCTGCACTAAACAGCAAACAGAACCCTAAATCTCCAGTTGCTTCTCGCTTAAGGTTAGTTTCTCTACGCAAAATTTAAAGTATTCCCAGGGCAAAAAGTAACGATTTTTTTCAATGTGGACGTATCACAGCATAATGCAGAAGATAGAAGAACATAGAAAGTCTCTTCCTATTGCTTCAGGTGCGAGTTATTTCACTTACCCTATTCATATTTTGCATCTCTATGTCCGTACGTGGAGACTAACTATGATTGCTTTTTTATTTTATTTTAATAACAGTGGAGAAACCTCTTATTGAGGTGGTTCAAAAGAATGATATTGTGATTATTGTTGGTGAAACCGGTTGTGGGAAGACTACTCGTAAGTTGTTGTTTTATTAGTGTCCTTATTTAATTACCTTATTCTCAACTAGTTTCTGAGACCAAAAGTTGCAATCATATGTTGTTTTTTGACAGAGTTGCCTCAGTTTCTGTTCAATGCTGGATTCTGTCGGGAAGGAAAGATGGTAGGGATATCACAGCCGAGCTGTATCGCTGCCTTGACTGCTGCTAAAAGGGTAGCTGAGGAGTGTGATGTTCAATTAGGCCAAAGGGTTGGTTACTCGATTAGGTTTGATGATACTTCTTCTAGCTCCACGAGGTTAAAATACATGACTGATTGTTTATTGTGGAGGTAAATTACAAACTTACTTTTTGATGATAATTCTCCTGTGATTGTTTGTTCTTCTTTCTCATCACTGTTTTTTTTTCTTTTTTTTGCAGAGAAGCCTTGGTGGATCCTCTTCTTTCTAGATATTCAGTCATTATTGTCGATGAAGCCCACGAGAGGACTGCTCATACTGATGTTCTCCTGGCCTTTCTTAAAAAGGTGCAGCTGGATCGGTCAAAGGCTGAGATTGGTGGTGTGTTAAAGCTGATAATCATGTCTGCAAGTTTGGTGGATGCACGTGTATTCTCTGAGTATTACGGTGGTGCCAATGTTTTTTATGTGCCAGGGAGACAGTTTCCTGTGAACATATTTTACACTGAGACAGATTATGTTGATGCAGCTTTGGTCACTATATTTCAGGTTATTTATTTGATCTTGTTAACCTATCCAGCAGTCATTTTAATGCTTAAATTTAATTTTACATTATTTTTATTTTTTATTAAAGATTCATTTGGAGGAGGAGCAAGGTGATATACTTGTTTTCCTCACTGGACAAGATGAGACTGAATCTCTTGAAAGACTTGTCCAGAAAGAACTTGAGCATTTACCTGAAGACAAGAGGAACCTTCTTCCACTTGCTCTCTTTTCATCAGAGCAGCAGATGAGAGTTTTTGCTCCTGCGCCTTTTGGTTTCCGTAAGGTTAGAAAATTTTTGTGGTTTTAGTCATTGTATATGGTTGAGAGACGTTGCTACTAATAGGTATTTTTTTGCATATCATAGGTGGTTTTGTCCACAGATACATCGATTACAATTCCTGGAATAAGATATGTGGTAGACCCTGGGTTTGTTAAGGCACGAACCTATGATCCTAGCAAAAGAATGGAGAGGCTTGATGTTGTTCCAGCATCAAAAGCACTGTCTCTTCAAAGAAGGTACGTACGTACCATGTTGTTGTTCTGTATTAAGCATGTTTATCCAAGGGTGCTTAGAGAAGTGCTTAGGAGGAGGAAGGTGCTTAATATGAAGAGAGAGAGTGTGAAAAGTGCTTGATTAAGCACTTTTCACACTCTCTCTCTTCATATTAAGCACCTTCCTCCTCCTAAGCACTTCTCTAAACACCCTTGGATAAACATGCTCTAAGTCGCTTCTTTTGATGGTTAGCTTAGAGTTTTCATGCAATTTTATTAGCTTTTTCTTTTTTTTTTGGCTTTTACTTCAGTCGACGTGCAGGACGTGAGGGTCCTGGGAAATGTTATCGTCTTTATCGTGAGATGGAATTTAAGAAGCTGGAGGATTCAACCAAACCAGAGATCATGAGATGCAATCTCTCTCATGTCATTCTGCAGCTCAAGGCTCTTGGATTTGATGATATTCTTGGATTTGATTTTATAGATAAACCATCAAGGTACTTCCTCATATCTATTCTCTTAATTGCTTTGTCTTTGATCAAAAAAGATTGTCATCTATTTGATGTTAAAAACAAACAGGAGCGCCATTGAAAAAGCATTGGAGGAGTTGCAGCTGCTTGGTGCCTTGACGGATGATTGGAAACTAGAAGAACCGGCTGGTCATCAGATGGCACGTCTGCTCCCGCTAGATCCAGTTTACTCAAGAGCTCTCATTTTGGCTAATCAGTTCAACTGTCTTGAGGAAATGTTAATCACTGTTGCAATGCTCTCTGTGGAATCCATATTTTATGATCCTCGTGACAAGAGAGAAGAAGAGGTGAGTGATTAGACATTCTCATTTTTTCTTCTTCTTTATATATATACAAGTTCATGAAAGCAGCTGTTGTAAATTTTTGTTTTCGAATCTTTGTTTCGCAAGGCAAGAAGTACAAGAAACCACTTTGCTAGCGTTGAAGGAGATCATCTAACTTATCTTAGTGTTTATCGAGAGTCGAATGAGTTGTTGGAGCAGATAAAGGCGGAAAACAGTGAAGCCAATGTTGATCAAATTATGAGAAAATGGTGTAAGGACAACTTTGTGAATAGCCATTCCTTGAAACATGCTCGTGACACTTATAGGTTTGTCATGTCTTCTTCTTTTTTCACATGATTTTGGTTCCGTCTTGTGATCAAGTTTATATGCTTGTTGTGCAGACAAATTCGTGGGAACGTTGAAAATATGGGTTTTAATGTGTCTTCATGCGGAAATGACATGCTCGAGTACCTTAGATGTCTTGCTACAACGTTTTTCCTTAAAGCAGCTCAGAGACAAATGGATGGTACATACAGGTAAATGTAGTTTCATTTGTTGTTTGTTTAAACATGTATGTAAGAAGAAAAGTTTTGTAATCATGTAATAATGTCTTTGACAGGGCTTTGGAAAGTGGTGAAATTGTGCACATCCACCCAGCTTCTGTTTTGTTCAGTTCCAAACCAGAGTGTGTTATCTTCAACGAGCTTGTTATGCAAACCAGCAATAAGTACATCAAGAACCTGACAAGAATTGATCCCTTATGGTTGCCTCCTCATCATTACAACTCAGAAGAGTGACTTAAAGCTTCAATTGTTAAAACACAACCAGTGTTCCAATAACCCAACCAGCTTTCTCTTATGTGGACTAGAGATTCTATTCTATTTTGTTTTTTAAACAAGAGTTATTGTTGTTGTTGTAGTTTATAACCTTCAAAACTCAAAAGGTATAATTTCCCTTTGTGCTTAATCAAAGTGAATGATTAAAAATTTACAGAACTGGAAACCCATTTACTCTGTTTTGTGTAAAGCGAAAAGAGGACCACTCTGAAAACATTGAAGCAAAGAGTACCTCTTGTTATACATACTCCATGGTAGAAAGTTAATTCTATCAATATCAGTATATCACCCATTTGTCTCCAACCACACAATGACTTGAGCAAATTATATCAACTGGAATTCTTAGCGGAATATTAAAAAGAGCCTTTTAACTTTTAACTTAAAAAAAGTTAATTCTTAAATAAAAGACTTCTTGTATTTAGCTAAGAATCTGTCTTAAAAACATCATTAATCATATTCTTACGCTCAGATCACATGACATCAATTATTTGACTTCAGGCCCAATTTTAAGGCCCATTATAGAGAGCGCGCCAAACCAGATCACCACACGTGTCAATCAAATATCTTCTTCACTTAAGGCCGAACTTAAGACCCATTAAAGAATATCCAAAAACCGCTTATCGGAGCTATTCGTCTTCTCCGGCGAAATCGCAAAAACTGCGCAAACCAAAGGTCCCGACTTTGGATACCAAAAGTCACAAAAATGGAGGATATCGACGAATGGGTCGCCGAATTTTTCATCTTTCGTCAACGAAACCCTAGGATTTCCCCTACCAACCTCCTCTCGTTACTCAAACTAAAAGATTCCCCCGACAACACGAAGCTCAAGACTTTCTCCGTGTTACGAGACATCTCCAATTCCTTGATCCGAGGCACAATCGACGAAGGAACGCTCGACCTCCTCGAGCTTCTCGAGAAGCTTCACTCGCCGCTACTCACGGAGTCTCACAAGTCCGCTTATTGCTGGACGGCTGCTGAATGCACGGTTAAGTTCATGTGGCCGTTGCGTGTTTCCGATAGTTTGTTAAACGACGCCGTTGAGAGGATATGGGGGAAAAGGATTGGGGTTTTGAAAGGGAGTGGGAGTGGTTTGGTGACTCAGGAGTTGTTGAAATGGGAGGATGATGTGAAGATGGCGGTTGAGGATGATAGGGTGTATCAGAGGATACGTGAGAGTAACGTTAGGTATAAAGCTGTTTCCTTTTTAACTCAGCTTATTAAAGAGCAGGGGGGGTTGCTTGGGAGCTCGGCTCTTGAATCTGTTGCTCGAAGGAGGTTTCTTAAACGCAAGGCGGAGAGTGATATCCCAAGGGATGGTGATGAAAGCACTGAGCGGTTGGAGAGTGATGGGTTTGATAAGGTGAATGGGGGAGAGGAGGAGAGGACACAAGAACAGGAGCATGAGTCAAGTCTTGATAAGGGTGACAAAAGGGTTGCTAGGGAGCTGAAGGAGTGTTTGTTAATGATTCAAAGACAAATCGATCCTTCCACTAGTCATGTGCATGAACCTAACAGTCCAATGACTCCTCGGCCTACTCGGTTTAATAGGACTGGAACAACAAGTGGTCAGGTGGGTGTTAGTGAGTTTTTTTCTTTCTTTCAAGATGGTTTCTTTTTCTTTGGTTCATGAAGTTGTGGTTTGATTACAGGGTAATGCAAGTGAGAAAGGTTCGGGTAGTCAGGATACATATTCTGGCAGAGTTCGGCCTCATCTACCAACCCCTGAGCCTCTGAATGTATCCCCGTTGAGGAAGGTAGAACCCGCTGTTAGAAGGCGAAAGAAATTCTGGACGCCTGAAGAAGAGGCAGCTCTGAGGGAAGGAGTTAAAGAGTATGCAACATTCTTTTGCCAAGTCCCCTACTCTATTACAGCATTGTCATTTTGTTGTTGTTGTTGTGTAGGTATGGTAAGTCATGGAAAGAGATAAAGAATGCAAACCCTGCAGTATTCGCAGAGAGGACTGAGGTGAGCACTTCCTTTTGTTTGCATTCCTTCTCATCATTTGCTTTAATTAAGTTATATGCGAAGTGTGTGAGTGAAATCATGGTTGTAACTTGGTAGGTGGATTTGAAGGACAAATGGAGGAACTTAACTCGGTAGAAGTAACATCTTTTGAAGGATAAATAGGTTTGAGTTGGTTTTTGGAGTTTTCCCTGTGGAGAAAGGGTCTTTCACATTTTGTATGCTGAATGGTAATGATGAAAAGAGCAGACTATAATGATATGCTCGTAGGACAATTCTGGCTGCAACCTTTATTGTAGTCAGTGTCAAAGTTATGCAGCTGTTCTTGTTGCCGATATATTCTGTCATTAATTTATTTTCCTATTAATTTGTTTCTCTATGTCTCTCCTTTTCCACGTGTTATGTAACGTTAAAATAGTAGTCAAATATGCATTTAAGAGCTATGATTGCATCTTAACATTCTGACCTCAAAGCTAAGTAGGATGATGAACGTATATATTGGTTACTGCATGTTTGTTATGTGTTTACCAGTTTACTGCAGAACCCTGAACTCCTTAAGAGCTGCAGGAGTTAGCCGCCAACAAAAAAGATAAATGTTCAACGGTGATGTTACTATCACTCTGTTCTCGTCATGCTCCCCACATCTGTTCTGACTTTGTCTCTTTTATTGTTACTTTTTTTTATTAATTTCAATATTTTGAAATTCTGGTGCCCACCAAACTTATTGGTTCGATTGAATCGTGCAGTTTTCTCAAGCAAGGAAACTCTTATCCTCTTTGCTATAGTGTTTGTGGCTCACAAAACTATTCATGGCATATTCCTTTTCCTTTTTTACTTGTTTTAGCCATGTGTTTTTCAAAGTGGTACACGTTTGGTGATTTTAAAATAATGCTCGAGTATATTTTTTATTGGCAACTAAGATTTGTCAAAGTTAGGAATGGTTTTATATAATATATATGTGATGCAAGCAAGTTCGAGGCTCTTGTCTTTTATTCATTCTATTACCAGTTGGTGGTGACTCAAGGCCAAATACTGTTTCAATTCAACATATTTTATGCTGACGCTTCTTTGATGAAGTAGTATAAGAAGAAATAGTAAGACGACTTTTGGCAACCAGAAATATCTTGTCTTCTCAAACATTTCGGGAGCATCAACAGAGTTTTGGTCAACCATGAACACGAATCAGGTTTCGGAGTATGTAGAAACCGATCCTACTGGTCGATATGGACGTGTAAGTAGAGGAACATGCTCTATGCTGGAACAACTTTTACAATTCAGACCTTTTTTTGTAACACATAGTTGGTTTTTATGATGGAACAGTTTGAAGAAGTTCTTGGAAGGGGAGCGATGAAGACGGTGTACAAAGCAATCGACGAGAAGCGTGGAATAGAAGTAGCGTGGAGCCAGGTGAAGCTAAAAGAGGTTCTCCGTTCCTCTGTTGATCTGCAGAGGCTCTACTCTGAGGTTCATCTTCTCAGCACTCTCAAACACAAATCCATCATTCGTTTCTACACTTCCTGGATTGATGTTGATTCCCATACTCTCAACTTCATCACCGAGTTGTTCACTTCTGGCACCCTCCGACAGTAATAATTCTCTTTCTCCTCAAAACAAATTACTCAGTTTTTTTTTCTCTGTATGTATGACTTCTGTCCTGTTCTTGGTGCAGATACAAAAACAAGTACCTGCGAATAGATATCCGAGCAATCAAGTCATGGGCTCGGCAGATCTTGGAAGGGCTTATTTATCTCCACGAGCATGACCCTCCTGTTATCCACAGAGACCTCAAGTGTGATAATATCTTTGTGAATGGGCATCTTGGACAAGTCAAAATTGGCGATCTTGGTCTTGCAAGAATGCTCCGGGACGACCGCTCTGCCCATAGTGTCCTCGGTATTAATCATCGTTTTTGTTCTCACTTTCTCGCTCTCTAATCATAATATGCTTAAGACTTAGTTTTTTTGCGTAGGCACTCCCGAGTTCATGGCTCCAGAACTATATGAGGAGAACTATAATGAGCTCATTGACGTTTACTCCTTTGGTATGTGTTTTTTGGAGATGATCACCTCTGAGTTCCCGTATAGTGAGTGCAACAGTCGGGTGCACGTTTACAAGAAAGTGGTTTCGGTATGTCTTTCTATCTGTGAGCATATGGTTAGGCCTAGGATTCTGAACCAAACTGAACCGGAATTTTGGTTAGTTTGTTTAGTAGTTCAGTTCAATTAGGTAGGTTTTGTAAAACAAACTTTGGTTTTTGGTTCGGTTTGGCAAACAGTTACTTCGGTTTCCTTTTTTTAAATAAATACCCAAACCATACCAAAAACTCGAACCAAACTAACCAAATTTCAATTAACTGAGTTTATTTAACCTTTAATTTCGGTAGGATTTTCAAAAACCTAACTAACCGAATTATTTTGGTTTATTCGGTAAGATTTTTATTGAACCAAACTAACCGCGCCGAACTTTTTTATTTCGGTTTATTCGGTAAGATTTTTGTTGAACCGAACTAACCGAATACTGAGGCGAAATTTATTTCGATTTATTAGGTAAGATTTTTGTTGAACCGAACTAATCGAAAACTGAACAACCGAACCTGAAAACCCGAACTAACCAAACCCGCATGCTTAATATGGATAAAGCTATCATTTGAACCAGGCATGAGCCTTGTAATGTTTTTTCTTTCCAGGGAACGCTACCAGAAGCCTTTTATAGAATTCAAGACATTGAGGCACAGAAGTTTATCAGGAAATGCCTCAAGCCTGCCTCACAGAGAGTGTCAGCAAGAGAACTATTGCAAGATCCATTCCTCTCCTCTGACGATTCATGGATGGTGTACGTAAGAGTGGCTGAGAATCCAAAGCCCTTCTTGAATGAGAATGAAATGGACAGACTGAAGTTGGAAGATGATGAGTTAGGAAGGACTCGTATGACCATCACTGGGAGGCTGAACGCTGAAGATAACAACACAATCTTGCTGGAAGTTGTAATCCTAGATGAAATTGGTAAAAGGGACTTAGTGGAGTTCCGCTTTGGAATCATGAATGATACTTCCATTGATGTTGCAAAGGAGATGGTAAAAGAACTCGAGATCACAGATTGGGATCCAGTTGAGATTGCTGAAATGATTGATGGAGAGATCTCTTCTTTGTTGCATGAAGGTGATGAAACTCCTCATGACTATCATTCTTCATCCTCATCCTCTCAAGCTTCCCTCTTTAACTATATGCCACGTGGCCGTCAAGATTGGCTACAAGGTATGGAAAGTAAACCACCAGATTGTGTAGTGTGATTCAGATGTTTATACAAAAGTTATTTTTTGATAGAAAATGAAAATTTGCAGATGATGAGACACATTCTGAAAGCTCTTCCAATTCAGGGTCTTACTCCAACCTCAACTACATATCTGTTGATGAGATCAGCAGTTCCCAACCTCCTGCTATGAACAGAACTCACAACGTGACGAGGTTTGCCCCCGAACAAAGCTATCATCGACGTTCTAGCATGTCTGAAGCTTCCAGTTCGAGTAACAACTGCACATTTCCAAGGAACCTCTCGCTTGTAGACGTGCAGAGGTCGATGGCGGAAGAGGCTAGAAAAAGAAGGTTGATCAGAACTGTTGGAGACGTGGAAACTGTTGGGTTTCAATCACCTTATGCTGTTTCCCGGAAGCCGAGCTCGAGGCGCTAAGCTTCTTTCTCCCCTAGTTTGATAATACTGTAAATTCTTCTTATTCATGTAATATTATGTAAGTTAGTGTGAAAAAACAAACTTGCAGCTGCAAAAAAAAATATAAAAAGGTTACACGTGTGTTTTGATAAAGTTGTGCAGAAAGGGAAGATTTTCCAGGTCTGTCTGTTCCTTTCATCTTGTTCTCAACAGTCCTAATCTTATTACTTGAACCGTACCAAAATAATTCAACTAAAAATAACCGAAATTTCATAAATAGTAACTGTAACACCAAAAACTGAAAGAAACGAATTGAACCGAACTGTAAACCAAAGGCCGAGAATAATCATGTTTTAGAACAAATCAACTACACAATTGCATTTGAAGTTTAGAGCCACAAACTTTTATTCATCACTCTATAG
>CAKOAT010397376.1:179065-206638 GCA_932364175.1 Eruca vesicaria subsp. sativa
CATATATTTATATATTTACGGATCGGATCGGATATCCGCTTTCCAAAATTTTAATATTTGCGATTTGCTTCGACTTTAACGGATATTGAATTTTAGTATTTGCTTTGATTCGAAAGTTTACGGATATCCGAAATTTTCGGATCGAATCGAAACGAATAACGGATCGAATCAAATATAACGGATAAAATGCCCAGCCCTATCTATAGGTTATAAGTTGACGAAAGAAGAAACACATACAAATTTCTTAAAAATAAACACAGTTTTTTGATGAAATAATTGCTGAAAATAAGAATTATTGAGCCTGATGGGCTTTTAGAATAAGATATTTAATTGGGCCTCCGACAGTTTCTGCGGATCTGACCATTGGATCCAGTAAGAGGCTTGATATCACCCATCTTAATCATAGCTCTTACGAAGTCACGGTAAAATGTGTTTAGACTGCGGCTGTAAGTTTTGACCAGAGAATCCGTGGAACCGCCGTTGAAAAGGACCTGGTCTGATGTCAGGAGACCCTTTTTATCGAGAAGCTGGTTGTAGTAGCTATGGTCAAACCTAGTGGGAGAGCCGATGTCAAGAGGGGCTTTCTTGTTGTCGCCAGAGCCTGAGGTAGCAGGACAGCTCTTACGTCTAGATAAGGCGTAAGAGAGGTTGATGTTGGTTTCGTTGTAGATACGGTTCCTGAAAGTGACACAGTTGGCTAGTCCAATAGTGTGAGCACCAGAGAGAGCGACCATGTCACGTACGGACAAGCCTTGGGCTTTGAATCTGTTCACGAGGTTGTTAAGTGTACTGAATGGAGAAGGGATGACGCCTGTATTGGCCGCCGTGAAGCCTGCATTTTTGGAATCTCGTCTTCCTAGCTTCACGCTCCATTTAGGCCCACCTAACTAGTTAATCAAATTGAGAGGTGTAAAGTTTAACAATGTTGATCAGGATTTTAATGTTTTCAATTATATAAGAGAATTTTATTAAAATTTTAGTATTATATTATTGTAAATCTATGAACATGCACATCAGTGATTTTTGCTAAGTTTCTTCACTAAATATATTATCAAAATATTGTAAAAAGAAAATAGAAGAAAAAAATGTGAGATATACATTCTTTTTAAAAGATATTTAGAACATTAGGAGACACATAAGTTAGAACATCATTATCGGTAGGTTCTAAAAGGGTTTTTAGTGCATTTTTAATGAGGGACCCTACCAAAATATTAAGATTCGGTTTTAGAAAACCCAAAATAAAAACCTAATTTATAGGGTTTTTTGCACTGCGCGGATTCTACCAACACGTGACGATCCACGATTGATTGATCGATGCATCTTTTAATTATTAATTTTTTTTCGAAACAAAAAAAAAATTAAGAAACCCTTTCACGGTTTTAGGGATAATGATAGCCTTACATATATTGTCTTGTGATTAATATTTATTTTTCATATTTACTTTTCAATTACATAATAAATATATATATTATAAACTTGGAATACTATCTAGAGAAACTATCACATTATGCTCTAAATAATACTATTTAGTTATCTAAAATGTATTCATAAAGTTATCACTGAACGATTAGTAAGTGCATATATATATTTTTTTTTTTCGAACACCGTGCATATATATATATATATATATATATATAAAGTATAAAGGTAGATGTGCTAACCAGGATGACGGAGTCACGGGCACTGATGGCGAGAATGTCTGCACATGAGACAACGCCTGGGCAGAGTTTCTCAACCCTCGACTTGATTTTGTCTATCACTTCGAATCCTCTTGCAGAGTTATTGTTTGGTCCTGCAGTTTTCTCTCCCCTAAAAGAGGAAGTGTCGTCCAACAATATGGATCCGTCACATCCCTGTTAAACCATTATAAACCAACATTTCTTTAGCATTTTTATAAAATTGGCATTGTTAGAGTAATTCATGGGAACATTCAATTTTTTTATTACTCAAAAGGAAAAAGAAGACTTACATTGACGAAACAATCATGGAAGAACAAACGGAGGAGAGAAGCACCCATGCGGCGTTCTTTGGCCACCGCCCGCTGCATGACCTGTCTCACGGCTGGGAATAGTGAAGGACAGCTCTTTGCGTAGAAGTCACTACTCAGCTGAGCATGGGTTTGGGTTCCCATCATCAGCATCACCATCATCATCATCAACACCTTTAACATACTTCTCTGCTTATTATTGTACTCCATTTTATTTGCTTTTTATTATTTTTCTTTGTTGTAGGAGTTGTGGTTTAAGAAAGCATGCAAGAGACTGGGGCTTTATAGAGGTTACTTACTTACATGTAGGTGTTGTTTATTTACGAATAAAAGTTTCTTATCAATTATTATCACTCTTTTCATTTTCTAACAATCATAAATACATATGTAAACTACTTGGTCCTTTACGCCACCTCAACCAACTCCTTATTTTCATTTCCCGTTTTTCACCACATTCTCCGTTTTCTTTCTTTTACCAATCATATATTCTCTATTAACTGGCTGGGTTTATTATTGTGGGGGAATGCTAAGTTATAACACATTTTTATTTTAGCATTTTTATTTTAAAATATTACTAGCCGCCATATCAACATCATGGTTAAATTGGGTTATTCTTATAAATCTTTCATCAAAAAATGGCACATGTACTATGGGGCATAGATTCAGTCTAATCACTACTAACGATTATGAATCGGCATCTCATTAATCTTCCCATGATATTAAAACGGATAACCTGGTTTGAAATCCAACAAAACTAATTTAAAATATTAAATTTGATGGGATTTCAAATTACAAAGTGCTCTAATATATGTATACTAATCAACTTTATCCTTGGTTAGTGTGAGTTGATGATCCGATACGTGATGCGATCGTAACAAAAAAATGCTATAAGACAATTGTATTACACTTTTATGAAGATAAAGCTACAAAATACATTCACTTATGTGCATAGGTAGAAGATAAGTTTGGCAGAAGTAGCTGACCTTCCATGCATGCAACCACGACATTCTCATCCTTTCACCTTTCATTTTCATGTCTCGTATTTAAATGAGAAATTCGAAGTTTAGTTCATTGAAATATATATATCCTGTTCACAACTACATTACGTCAACAAAAATACTGTTATTATACATACCAAACCTAGAAAACAAAAGATGCCCAACGCCGTCTATAATTTAACTGTTAATATATATAAGTATGTATGGTAACTATTATAACCAAACGACTATATGCTTTGACCTTACATTTAATTTGGATACTTTGCAAGTTCGTTAGAGGTTGCTACACCCACCAAAGAAGAAAGAAATAGTGATTATGTCATGTTAGAAAAGTAACGAAAAGACCATATTGCAGTGACAATATCAATGATCAACATACCACAACTCAAATCCAATATAAACTTCTCATATTGAGACGTTGAATTTTCAAAGATTGGGGGAAAACATACAATTTTTACAAAGAAAAAAAAGAAAGAAAGAAAGAGGAAAGTGATTGTGAGAGGTTAACGAACAAAGAATCATTAGGTGAAGTGATCTATCAGTTACTGTGCCCTTCCTCTACATTTTCATCATCTCCCAACACCTAATTCAAATAAATAGGGAAAACATATCTAATTTTGTCACGTGGATTGTTGAAAAGTTGAACCACATAGATTTTGTATTTTTCGCAAAGGATTTTGGTTTTGAGTTTAAGCGAGGTCCACTTTTAAAGTTTAACTTTTGTTGAGTTTTTGCTTATGTTATGTTTGTAAGTAATGGTAGATCAGGTGTGTAACCTTTTTCATTCGTGCGAAGAGGGTCCAACGATCGTTTGCATTGAGCATAAAAAATTAACGGTCGCAGTTGCAATGTATTAAACATGTTTAAATCTCAACAACACTCAGAGGAGATGGCAAAATACAAGAAAAAAAACGAGAAGAGAAGTGATACTTGTAACGAAGAGTTCGGGATTATATATGTCTCCTTAGAATATTGAAGCTCTCTTAAGTGTATGTACCACTAAAATAATTAAGGTAATGTATCGAATGGCATAGTAAAACAATTAAGTAGAAGATAGTAAGAAGATGGGATGTGTCTAAATAAAACACGACAAGTTATCACATCACGACTTATCAACACAAGCCTTTAAAGGCTGCTCTACCTCTTGAGCCATTTTAAAGTCATATATAACAAATAACTCCGAATTACCCATCATATAGTAAAACCATCATTTAATTTTATCAAACAATTATATGTGTATATATGATTTTTTTTTGTCGAATATGTATATATTGTTAATTCAATGATATCACCAATAATTTTGATAGTACAAAAAACTAAATGACAATATTGGTGCTACTTGTAACAAAAACTTCTGTATAACAATAGGACAAGGCTGCTAATAATTGACAGCTTAAGAAAGAAAAAAACAATTAAAGAGATGCCAATAATCCAAAAGGGACAAAACAAATGATGGCTAGTCCAACCTGTAAACCATATTCATCTCGTCTTACTTATACATGTTTTGGTTTGAGGAAATTTGCTTGGAGATGTCAAACATCATAGACTAAGCTAGGAGAAGATCATTGAGTTCTCTTAAATCTTTTATTTGACCTCACTACTCTCAGACATTTTCAATCTTTTTCTTAGATTAAAAATTATATATTATAAATGATGATATTTACTCTGCAAACGATCATGAAGATTCATGTTTTAACTACACAGTATTCTCACCACACTAAATCACCATGGTTTGATTTGCATCATACTGAATATTTCATGACATCTTCAACTATATAATCGATGATTAAATAATATTTTTAAGCTTTTAAATAATATTAAATGTAATATTATAATACCATTTCATAAAAGTAGGAACCTTTGTGAAGCAATTAACAAAAAACGAAGATCCTTCGCTCACTTAAAGTCCATTAACCCCAACCAAAACAATAAAAACATAATGGGCCGAGACTTTAGGGCCCGAGGTACTCTTTCTTTTTGTCAACATAGTAAAAAGGTAGAGACAAGGAGGGAGGCTATTTAAAAACAACTAGGGTTTCACTTGTCTTCTCTTCTCTCACAACTTGACCAGAGAGCTAAACGAGAGGAGTCGTCTGGATCAGAGCTAAACTTTCAAACTCCAAACATGGTTCGTCATCCTTCCTCTCTGTTGTTGATTTAGTGACTGTGTGCTTCTTGATGATTTCATAATTTCGATTCATGGTTTGTGTTAGTGTGTTAAAGAATCCTTGTCTTATCTTCATATTAATTTGGATTGTCCTTAGATCTCATGACGGAACATCTATCACTGGAAAATATCATTTGTAACGCTCTAACAACATCTATGTTATGTTTTTGGTTATTACACAGGCGAGAGGTTTAAAGAAGCATATGAAGAGGCTAACTGCCCCTAATCATTGGGGTCTTGACAAACTTGGTGGTGCATTTGTATGTCTTTCTTATTCTCTCTTTCTTGTCTCATTATTACATGTTTGTGTTTATGTCTGAATGGAAATGCTTGTATTGGTTCCAAACAGGCCCCCAAGCCATCTTCTGGACCCCACAAGTCCAGAGAGTGTCTTCCCCTCGTTCTTATCATCAGGAACAGGTTGAAGTACGCTCTTACCTACCGTGAAGTCATCTCCATCTTGATGCAAAGGCATATCCAGGTCGATGGCAAAGTCAGGACTGACAAAACCTACCCTGCTGGTTTTATGGATGTTGTCTCAATCCCAAAGACCAACGAGAACTTCCGTCTTCTCTATGATACCAAGGGTCGTTTCCGTCTTCACTCCATCAAGGATGAGGAAGCTAAGTTTAAGCTTTGCAAGGTCCGAACCATCCAGTTCGGATCAAAGGGAATCCCTTTCCTGAACACATACGATGGTCGCACCATCCGTTACCCTGACCCACTCATCAAGCCTAATGACACCATTAAGCTCGATCTCGAGGAGAACAAGATTGTTGAGTTCATCAAGTTTGATGTCGGCAATGTTGTGATGGTTACTGGAGGTAGAAACACAGGGCGTGTGGGTGTGATTAAGAACCGTGAGAAGCATAAGGGAAGCTTTGAGACTATCCATATCCAAGACGCGACAGGACATGAGTTTGCAACGAGGTTGGGGAATGTGTTCACTCTCGGGAAAGGAACAAAGCCGTGGGTGTCTCTTCCTAAGGGTAAGGGTATTAAGCTTACCATCATTGAGGAAGCAAGGAAGAGGCTTGCTGCTCAACAGGCTGCTTAATTTTTAATTTCCAGCTATTTATTACATCCCTTTTTAGACATTTTATGATTCTTAGACTCTGTTTACATTTTTTGGTACACATCACTGCTCTGTTTTTAAACTTCTGTTATTTATCTATTTCGATAATCTAAAAAATGAAATTTGCGGATCCTTTAAGAGTCCCAATCTTGTTTGCTTAGACCTAATCTAAATGAACTCTCACATCACATGTCAAAGTGTCTCAATAAATCCTTTAATACATGCCATTCTTTTCTTTTTACAATAACAAAACCTCTGATTTAGTAAACAATACAACATCATACCACAACACAATAAAGCTAAGCTAATCATCTAAAACAATACATTTTACAAATCCACCACACAAGGCTTCGCAATTGGTCATTAGCAGATGGTTCGTTACAAACAGTTGGAGCTTTTACTTACCTTCATTTTCTTGCAGTCGTTGACCCTTTAAACAGCTCGTTGATACGCGTCTCAATATCCTCAACTCCAAACTTGATGTACTTGTCTGCATTTTTCCCTTTCCCTAAGTCTCCAAGGTTCTGAAACCTCCCAATGAAGTTCCCATACGCCGGTAACAGCAGCCTAGCCAGTGAGATTCTCAGCTCCTCTCTAAGCTGCTCGTCAAACACAACCCAAGTCGAATGCACTTTACACGTCTCATCAAACTGAACATTGAACTGCTTCAGCTTCTCCTTCATGGTTTTCCCTAACCCGTTCATCCCCGCCGCAGTGTTATCCACCTTAAGCAGCCCCAGCATCTTATTCCAAGCACTTCTCTGATAACTAGAATGATACTGTCTCACTTTAGCATTATGTTTCCGGATCCAATCCTCTCCCAAGAGCAACCCTAGATCCCCATCCTTCACCTTCTGAACAATGTATCTCCCGTTGTTCATCAGAAACACATAACACAAAGCTGGATCTTTATACACTTTAGATTTAACTTCCAAATTACTCTCTAAAAGCTCCATGATCCAAGACATCTGTACAGCCAACAGAGTGCCGTCTTTCGACGGCACACCGTTACTCTCCTCAAACACTTGCTCCAACGTCTGCCTCGACCTACACGCAGCTCGTAGGTAGTTCATAACATAACGAGTGATAGGATGCAAACCACCACCCGGAACCGCAGCTTTCGCCGGATCCCTCCGGATCAAATTCTCAAGCTCCATGAATATACCTCTCACCGCCTCTCCCAAACGTTTCCAAATCGTCACAGCTTCGTTTCTAAGAACCAAACAAAACTGATCCGAGAACACAGACTCAAACTCCCCCATCAAATCCCTCATCGTCTCAAACACGTCAAGCACCTTAAACAGCCTCTCAGGCGACCTGCTACCTATAGCAATCGCGTCCGCGAAGTTCAAAAGCTGAACGGTAGAGCCACGCACCACCTCCATGAACGAAAGATCAGCAGCGGAGGCGAATCCGAAGAAAACACGGTCGCAGAGACGACGCTCACTAGGGAAAAGAATACGTAAGGCGACGTTAACCGCTTTGATCCAACGATCAATCTCATCCTCAAGCTCATGCCACGTCATCTTATGAACTTCTTCGATACTAAGCTTCTTATGTAACCCTAACCTAGACATGCTCTCTTCAACAAACTCTCTCCTACACGCACTGTATACACTAGAGCACGACTTACCATACCCCGCGGCGAGCATACGCTTCGCCATCTCGTGCAGGTCGTTGATCGTCGCTGAAGGGAGCGCGTCGATGATGACGTCGTAGTCCGTTAGCGGCTGCGCCACAGGGATCTGCACAGCCTCTTCTTCTTCTTCAACCTCGTCTTCATCCGAGTCTATACGATGGTTGTTCACAACAAACGACTCCATGAGAGTTCTGAACTCTTCCTCTATGCGGAACATACTTTGCTGGATCAGTTCGTCGGCACGTGTGAGACAAGTGCCTACGGACTTATCGTTCGCCACGTGGCTCCATTCTCTGGTGATGGTGACTAGCTCGTCGATGGTTTCGAGGAAGGCGGATGAGTCGGCGGGATCAGACCAGATTGGATGATCGGCGGAGACGAAGCGGGAGATCTGAGTTTCTAGTGAGTTTAGAGTTCGTTCGAGAGCGGATCCGTCTTGATGACCTTCGGAGAGATTCTCGCGGGAGAATCTACCGTCGAAGGTTGAGAAGATCTGTAAGATATCATCAGCCATGGTTTCGTTGTGGCCAAGAGTCTTGGCTATGTGACGCGCCACCGCGAGTAGCTTTTCTTCACCGTTCTCAGCCATGAGAGAGGTATAATATGAATGAGTAGTAGAGAGGTTTTTTGTGTTATATAAAAAGAAGGGTCAGAGGGACGAGATCGACGGGGTAAGTAAGGAATCGAAGACGGAGAAAGTTCTAAGGTATTGGTAGGAAGAAGAAGACTGGATGTAGAAAAGTTGTGAAATGACGAGAACATCCCTTGGTTCAAGACAGACGCTATCTTTGACTTGGCCGCGTTGTCTGAAAAAAGGTATGTTCGTGTCTTTTTGTGGACTCTTCCCTTTTCGTTAATGTTGACGTCTCTTGTTACTGTTAAGAGTCATTGGTAGCTCGAAGCTTCTATTATGGAGAACCAATTTAGAGCGACTATAATAAAAACAAAAGAAGAAGGTTTACCAAACTCTATCAGATTAATAAACATACATGGGAAAAAACAAGAAACTACACTGTTTTGACATTCATTATTAGTACCAAACATGGAATCAGCCAAATGAACATGTAGGTTTGACGACAACATGTCTTTTTGAGCTACTCATTATTTGGCTTTACACACGATTAAGGAAAAGAAAAATATTGGGTTTAGGTTACTACCTAAAAATAGTTACGTATAAAAATTATAAGGATAGGTCCTAACTATATGAGACCCATGGACCACCTTTTTTCCAACTTGTCTACTTCTAAGCTAAACATATCTCCTCATCATTTTTCTCGTTAAGAATGGAGCTACACTAAGCTTATTTGGCTTCACACAAGATTGAGGAAAAGAAAAAGATTTGGCCTTAAACTATTAAAGCTAAAACCTAAAAAAACTTACCTACTACCATATCTACAAAAAATCAAATTATAATTAATTTAATGTATCATTTTCAATTGCTGATTCATTTTAAATTTTTAATAATTGATAAAAAAAACATTGAGATTGATGTTTCAGTACTTTTGTAAAACATGTTTCACAATTCATTTAAGAAAAAAAAACAGATTGTATAACATGATCTAATTAAATAAACAACCTTCTAATTACTCAATCATTGACATGACCAAGAAGACACTAATTTCTTATAATCGAACTTGCCGTTCAAGAAACCATCACCACCCTTTTGATTCCTCACTTGTTGCTGCACCACCAACACCGAGCCTTCTGATGCAAATATACTCCCAGCCACAGTTTCTCCAATGACTCCAAGCTGGTGATCTTCGCTCCAGGCGTCAAGCCCTTCTAGAAGCTTTGTGTTGATCCCTTCTCTCCTCCCTGTTATCCACAGATCATAGTCATTGACATTCATTGCTTGGATAGCAGCTAGTGTTTCCGCACCATTCTTCACCTCAACCTCCTTATAGCTAACCCTCTCTTTACCTTCGTTTTTAACCCAAAACCACGTCACCACCCCATCGTCTAGCTTCTTCTCCCTCTCGTCCTCTCCTTCGTGGTTGAACGACAAGAACCTAACTATCGTCAAACTTATGTCCGGGTTTGCTGTCATCCTGTCTGCCAGATGCAGGGCCTCTCTGTTATCAGCTCCTCCTAAGAAAAGAACCACAAAACGGTATGTTTCTTGCCTCACACGTTGGCCCGGTTGAATCGAATGTTGCTGGTCTACCGAGTACCTTACCCTGGCGTTTCTAAGCCGTCCTTTGCCATAATAGATACATACAGAACATGGTGTGTATGCCAAGACATCAGCGTTCACCGATAACATGCCGGAGTCACGTAGCTCGGTAAGTGTATTGTCTTCAAGACAATCTTGTTGATAAGGTAATAGAATGAAAGCAGTTTTCTTGGCCAAGGCCAGCTCGCAAATATCTTGGTACATTAGACGTTTTGGTGCATGAGCAGTGTAGGCACGCAACTTCACACACTCATCTCTCTTCTCCTGGTACAGCTTAAAGGCGCTTTGCACCTCGTCCACTCGCCCTTCTTCTTCCTCCTCTTTTTGTTGTAGCTTGTGGTCGATAAAAACTGGTGAAGCTCGCCCCATGAGCTCCACCAGCTGGACAGCGTATACAGAAAATGGGCTACTTGTAGTTGGATAGGCAAAGTCAAGGAAGGTGATCAAGCCAGACAAAGCTTCATGGTCGGAGACGGCAAGAACTAGTCCCATCTCAGTTGATGGTGGAGTATGCTGGATGGTCCGGTGCTTGCTGATTCTGTAAGGACGATTAGGATCATAGAGTAAGCTGATGATTGGTGATGATACAGCCGTTATCACAATAGTATGCAAAACCAAGAGAGTAAAACCAGGAAGACCGATAACATGTTTCCTGTAACAAAGCAAGTAGAGCATGATATCAAGTTGGCCTCTGAAGTTCATTATGAGGCCAAGCGTGAGACTGTCTCTAGTAGGGACTTTAAAGAAAACAGCAGCGGCAGCGACAGAGATAAACTTGGTAATGAAGCCAACAGTGGTCATGTAGACGAGAGGAGCGAGTTGGTGGTCCCAAGTATCAGCGGTAAGGAAGTGAACATCTGTGTGGAGTCCAACCAAACCAAATGAGAAAGCCATTAGAAATTCATGTATAAAAGTCTCGCTCCGAATAGCCAACGTGGACCCCATGGGTGGACCATGTGGGAGTATCAACCCTAACCAAACAGGTCCGGACCCTATCAATAAACCAAGCATGTCCGTTAGGAAACAAGCAACAAGAACACCCATGAGAATCATGACAATGTAGTTCTGGTCGACGAGTTTTCCCTGCGGTGTTTGGTCGACCACCCACTCAAGGCCACGTTTCACAACTAAAACCATAAAACAACTGAAGATAACAACTGATACAATGTAGAAGACAACAGCCTTGACTCCACCTCCCTTAGCTTGAATGATAGCTTCGAAAAAAACAAGAGCCAAGATGGCTGCCATATCTCCAAGAAGAGCCACCGACATGGCGAACTTGCCTACCTCGGAGTTGAGAAGGTTCATGTCTCTTAAGATGGTGTAGATGACAGGGAAAGAACTGAAAGCCAAGGCAAACGCTATCCCTCCAACGGAAGAAGGCTTCCCCATGTTTGTATCCATTTGGTCACGCATGGTCATCCCCGTGGCAGTCATGCAGACCATTGGGACGATAACGCTGATGGCAGCAATGTACTTGTGCTTTTTTGGAGACTTTGCAATGGCTGCCACGTCGGTTTTGGCCGCAGTGATAAAAAAGAAGTAAAAGAATCCCATCAGCCCCACGTTTGCAAATATGTAACTTGAAACTGGTGGGAACACGTAGTAATTGAAGTGACGGCTTCCTCCAAGCATGGACGGCCCTACCACCATTCCACCCTTCAAAACACAAACAAATTATCATTTTTTTTTATAAACAACATCGGCTGATCTGATCAGTTCCGATAAAAACTATCTTAGTACTACATAGTATATTTTTTTTTTTTGAAGAGCCACTACGCTGCATGACCCGAATTTAGAAAGGTTTTCTGATTAATATTATTAATAGCATGATGGAACTGTTTGTTACTGAACCATCATGTAAAATGGTTGGGGTCGAATCCCAACCCAAACTTTCTACATAAATGGGATTATGTTTCAAGTGAGACTCAAATTTCAGGAGAGTATTTTAGAACTTTCTCAGGTTTCATCTACCAATTGACCAAAGGCCATGCAGACACGTTTAGTATTTTAACAACGTTTTATTAAATTTAATGAGTATAAGATCAGTGACTAACAATAATCTCACAGACGATACGAGGTTGACGTAATGGTCGGAGGATGAAACAAGTGACTTTGATGAAGAAAATAACAATAACTGCCTCGAGCAAGAAAGTTGAAAATGCATAGTTCATTGCATTTTCGCCTCTGAACATTCCAAACGGTTGTCTACTATGAATCTGTCGGCAGACCACTGGAAGCCTGGCCGAGAAAGCTTGAGTAATAATAAGCTCACCGGGGGAGGTCGGGTTGTCCGGCCAGAATCCAAGATGGATTGGCAAGACAGTCTGGCCATTGCTGGGAAAATATCTAACCATGCAAACTATTCTTTCAAACCACGGTTAGTCTCACGATGGGAGGATACCTAACCATGCAAACTATTGTTTTCACCTAAAGCGTAATGATACTGCTCATCAGTGGAGAGAAAGAATACTATAGATCCAAAAGTGGTGTTTCTTTTTTTAAACAGATGTGGACATGCGCCATTTTGGGAACACTTCTAGCTAGTTTTTGATTAGTCTTCATGTCTCTTTATTTCTCATTATGTTTTTTTTCACTCGCGAAAACATATTTTTAGCATAATAAAATAGTTGTGTTACAAAAAAAAAGCATAATAGAATAGAAATGGCACCTGTTGGATTTTCTTACACATATTTTAAGAACCATTTACGCATTTTTTGTTAATAGTATGAGCGATGAACCATTTGTTTATTAACCGAAAAGCGCCACTCTTTAGATCAATACTCATGAAATCATAAAACAGAAAAAAAAATCATAAAATAGATCTTTCAATCTTCAGTTGCATACTTCAGGTCCACGGCTCAGACAAAGTGCCTAGCAGGCCCCCACTCCTGCCGTTTCTCATGATACATATGTACACGTAGTTTTGTTTGCCTAAATGAGTGCATATTACAATATGAAACATGAATGATTTGTTTGTGCTGAACAGCGTCACAAAGAAAAGAGTAGGGAATCATAAGTTTTACTAAGCTTATGAATCATAAGTCTTCTCTTTTGCAAGCTAGGCTTGGTTAAATATGAGGCATGTCTCATCATATTTTCTCAAACTTTATGGTTGTTTCAACCATACCTTGTATCTTTATTTTGATTTGAAAGCCTTTTTACAAAAAAAAAAAAGAAAAAAAGAAAAGAGCAGGGAGTTGTGCATGTGGAAAAGGAGACGTTAAGGAAAGTAATCAAAAGATGAAAAATCCTCCTGCACGGCGCTAGGATCTTCATAAGCTAAGCAGGCGTCACCTTTATTCTTTCCCTTCTCTTTTTTTTTGTCAACATTCTTTCCCTTCTCACCAGTATAAATCTTGATATTATAAGGCCACTGATCTTTGTAACCCCTCTTCTGCTTGATTCTTCCAACCTATTATAAATGCACCATTATCCCTATGTTATGAGACATGCATGGAATAGGTACCAAGAGAGTAGTTTTAATGAGGGTAATTTTTCAGATAATTGAGGAAGAGTTTCTTTGGTACATCGTATTTGCTTAGCTGCAACGACGATATGAATGACGTGATCCAACTTTTATTCCTTTGGGATTAGATCAGCTCTGAATATGGGCTTAGGTCAGCGTTTTAAGTTCTTTATTATCTTTTATTTTGTTTTGATGTTGCTGCTTAAACAAATTGTCGATATGTCCGAGTGGTTAAGGAGATTGACTCGAAATCAATTGGGCTTTGCCCGCGCAGGTTCGAATCCTGCTGTCGACGTTTTTGTTAACGTTTTTTTGTCTTTTTCCAAAACACACACCTGCACCCCTAACGGGCATCATCTACCCATGTGAAATGTGAATTATCTTCTTCCCCTGCACAGTTGATCAATCTACTCGTATTCATTTCAAATTTCCAACTTATATATTTAGCATCTCATTACTATTATTTTTCTTTTTGGTTGAAATACAGAAATAGTTTTTTCCATTCAATTAAAATGGTTATTATATATTTTTCTGGTAAAAGATTATATAGTGTTCTTATTTGATCATAATTTAAAACAACTATCAACTATAATAATAATAATGTTCAAAATATCTCTTTAAAAAAAAATTATGGTTAATTTTGAACAGGTGAGTCAAGCTTTCAGTCTGCCAGCTTACTAATTTGCACGTTCCAACGCACTAGCTCATCTGAAGACCATGTAATAATCATCTCGACTAGCTAATTAGCTAACGGTTTTATTCTATGTTCTAATAAAGTGCTTTGAGTTTGAGATATGTGAAAATGTGTTTAGGTTTGAAATGAAAATTGACAATATGTTAGGTTTGTGGAAAATAAAAAAGAAACTAGAAGTGTGATATTTAGAGTATTTCTCTATTATGATAAAGATTTGTATATTGGTTGCCAAGAGAATTAATGCTAGGTTGGCCACTAGTCCTTTTCAAAATTTAACATATATTTATTCAAGATCACCCACTATTATTTTCTATTTTGTTTTTGCTATTTCTAAGAAAAACAGATCTTGAGTTTGTACTATTTATTATTCCCATTTTCTTATTATGTTTCTATTAACAAGTACACAACGTGTATGCAGGGTAATTCAACTCATACGTTATCTTTTATTTCTCACGTGAATTCCATGAACACTGAAAAAACAATCGTCCATATATTCCTATATATATCCCTACCAAATGTAAATGATTTCTAACTCGAATCAAACGAAGAGAACTCAAATATTTTTGAAGTCGTTGACACTGTAAGAAGAAAAAAAGATATGTGAGTGGGAAGATGATCATCATTCATCACCATCATCATCATCAAAGCTCACCATCATCATTAAAGCTTTAAAAAGAAAGCACCTGAAGATTCGTGACTTGTGAGAGAAATCACAACTCACGTGAACTTCAAGAGTTCGCACGTATATAAACGTCACAATTATACACTTTCGTACTGATCAATCAGTCACGGTGGACAAAAAAATAAAATTAAGGGATCCCTGCATATAACTAAACATTATAAAATCTTATTAATAATGGGTCCTCCTCTCTTCCATGTATAAAATTGCATTTTACATCTCAATAATTAATACACAAAATATACCATTATTTAGAAAGTAAAGACCATAAGAATTACTATACCATATAATATATATATATGCTTTATTAAGATATATCATATCGTGTATTTGGATTCCGTCGGTGGCAGTGACTATACCATAGTTGAAGCAACAACCAAAGCAGCACCTCCACTTCCTCCACTGCCTTCTCCATCATCGATGTTAGGAGTTGCCTTGGCTAGAAGAGGCCTTTTCCTTTTTTTCTTGTCGTAGGGAATCCCTCGAGCCTTAGCCTGAGTTTCACGGACTTCTTTAAGATAGATCCTAACAGCCTTGGCAGCGAAAGGGTTTGACTCGGGAAGACCACCGCCTATTTCCTCGAACGCAGCCCTAAGACGACCGATGAGAGCGTCGAGGCTTCCCCAAGCTTGCCTGAGAGGGCACGTGCATTGAGCTGGTGGGTTTGGCTCTCCGAAGAAGGGACAAGCCGGGACGTGGACTTTGGTCTTACCAAACTGGTCGAGGTATTTAAGGAACTCGATGACGTGTGCGCCACTGCAGCGAGACAGGTTCAGAGGTGGCTTATGGTTCTTTAAATACTGAAGGACAGTGTTCCAGTCTCGTCTTTTCTGAGACTCATAGCGGCTTGGAGATGAGGAGGAACTCGCCGCTGCCTTCGCTACGGTCTCTCCCTCCATCTATGGAATATGATGATCCTGTGGTTATGTCAGGATATAGTTTAAATATTAGGGTTCTTGATTTATTTTGTGAGTCTTTGTGTGTCTCAGAAATGGAGGAGGATGACTTGATTATTCATATTGTTTGGAGAGAGAGAAAAAAAGAGATGATGACTTTTATTTTTGCTCAGTCACAAGCCACAAGCAACAAGTTGGACTTGATTATTCATATTGTAGTTTCTCACCTTTATTTACGTCCCATCATCATATTTCTTTCTGTGGGGAAAAATAAATATGGAAATTGAGATGCGTCTTATTTCTATTGCCACCATGTTTTAGCTTTCATTTTGATTAATTTTGTTTGCTAAATATATTTGATGTCTTGATATGCTTTTTTGGATTAAGGAAACAAATTAATATGAGTGTCGGCAAAACTTAAATATTTAGGGATCTGATAAAATGTCTAATGGGAATTTTTTCTCAACATAGAGCTACATATGTAGTTATGATTATCTCAAAATCATGAAAGACTGTATGTGAGAGGGAAATACTTTCTAATATTTCTTCTGATTAATATATAGTGTTATTTTGATATTTTATTGTTGCAAAAAGATCAGTTTAGAATTCCAATTTAGTTTTAATATTAGATATACTATACATTAATTTTATAAATAATTTTATTTATCTCAAATACTATTGGTTAAATTAGGTAAAAATTCCGTGTGACAGCAGAGAAAGTACCCATAGAGCATATATTTCATCACGGCATATAGTTTTCGTGATAACTTACATTCAACAAAGTTATGTATTTAATGGTTTTAGAAATCGACATTTCTGATGTGCACACCTAACATAAGGATGATAAGTGTCTTTTTTTTTTTTTTGCTTAAAAAGTGATAATTGCACAGCGTTAAGAACATCTTTTTCACGAGGGAAGTTAAGCTGACGACGTTAAATGGAGACTACCGTTCAAATCAAATGCTCTATAGTCTTATACCTCCCGTGATTCATTTGATTTTATCGTTTATAAATCTTGTTGATACATTAAATCATATCAATACATGGCTGATCCAATATTTTTGCCATTAAAGGAAATGTAACTTTTTCTCTTTCATTGAAAATTAGTTAATTTCTGTACCATGTTCACTCATTCAAGTTAATTGTTCGCTGATTAGTAGCTGTAATCATCAAAGGTTGTTAGCAATTGTGCATGCTACCTAATTAATGCTTTATTGACAGCATATATGATTTGCTATTTGTTAAATACTACTATAGGATATGATTTCTCGTTTTCCTTTGTCTTAATCTGAAGAGTGTCAATTAAACCCATGGTAGATAGACACCAACTAGTCAACTGACACAGTGACACTCAAGGTCTAGATGTCTTTAATACCGTATAAAATCTGCTAACTAAATTCTCAGTTTATATTTATCATTATTTCAACTTGACATTCTTTTTACATCATGGAATCGCAAAATATGATTGGGTTCGTAATATTCTAATATATAGAAATGGTGTGGGGAATTTTTTAAAAGAGAGATGGTGAGAAGTTGGTAGTGGGTCATAAAATGAAGAAAAACTAGCCATTAAAGTCTAATAGTCTACTCCACGGAATTTAATTTGATCACTCACTCGCCATTTACTTAACATTCATTGTTGTGTTTGGTGCTTAGTCCCATACCTATGTGGTCACGCCTTTTCACTTTTGAGTAGGTCATCCATCGTATACGTAGCATGTTTTGTTTTCTTCTTCTAATCTCGTATAAACCTACAACATAATCATTAAATTCATGATGGCATAACAGTATAAGCTCTCATCTTCTGTCAAACAAACAAACTGATGGATCTCATCCTGTGCTGTAAAATAACCGAAACGTACTTCAATTTGTTTGTACAATTTTAATAAAATACATTATCTTCGTCTTAGTCTTTTGCGCAAATCATTTTAAAGACCACTCAATCTGATGCATCTAGAAAGATGGAATCGCATGATTACACAAAAGTAACTTAACTTATCATTTCTTGTCTTTAAAGAAATCGTTGTGCATTTCATAATTTTCATCTAATTATGACACTGGAAATGAGAGATCTCGAATTGCATTTACTTCATCTCGAGCCATTTGAGTCCAGTATGTTTGAAATTCTCACAAAAAAAGTTCAAATTTTTTCAAAGTATTAATAGTAACAAATGGACACATTCTTTGAGACTTTGTTCCAAGAAAAATAGGAAAAAGATACGCATGCCTAATTAAGAAATATACAAATCAAGCGTCTATGATATAATATTAACGATCATGAAAGATCATGGGGGGTTTTATAAAGCCATTGTATTCCACTGGTTTATTCAGCCACTATGGACACTATAGGCTTCCCCCTGTTCATTGGTTCATGTATTCTAGAGCAATGGTTGATCCAAGTTAAGAAAATTAACTAGCATAAACGAGGGTGCTTCGGCCTTATTTAACTTTTTGACAACATAGTTGGTTTTGTAATTTACAGTGTTAAACTTTAACAAATATATACTAGGGAGTTTGCATATGATGATCTTTCAGAAAGATAAATAAAAAAGCAAAAAAATAATAACAATAAATGAATACAATATTATGTGAATAAATTTAATAATATATTTTTTATATTCCTAATTTATGTTATATTATAAATTATTAAATTTGTTACTAAATTCAGTATAACATCATCACCAAACATATTAAAAATGGATTCAGTTTTGAAACCAGTAATCAACAATTCATTTAAAATTGTACGCAAAACTAGAATAATATTGTAAGTGAGTTACTGAAAAAATGTACTTTTATTTTTTATTTATGTATAATTTTTCTCTTTTCGGTTAAAATGATTTAAAACATATACACATGGAATGTAAATCTGAATCGACTATACTAAATTCAAAAATAAAAATAATGTAAAATGCAGCAATTCCAATATGGATAACAAAAAATTAAATTACAAAATAAAAAGTATACATAAAAAGAAGAAGAAAAAAGAGAGTTTATATCATATCTGTGCAGATGGATCATTCATCATAGTACACAAACATATAGAATGTGAATAGCATGGGCTTTATCGATACGGGCCTATAAATATTGAGATTTATCATGCTGTAATTCTTGACTTCTCTCTCTCTCTTTCCAAAACAAAACGAACTCTTGATCCAAGAATCCGAACGCAGGGGAATCTTCTACTCAAGTCAAGTGTCTCTGCCATGAAACCACGTCTGAAGAACGTCTCAGGTCTAACCATTACCCCGCGCGTTACGAGAGCGATGATCCCAAACGCACAGCAGATTCCTGACGATCTCATTGTCGAGATATTCGCAAGGTTGCCGTCGAAGTCCATAGCGAGATATCGCTGCTTATCCAAACTCTGGGAGTCCATGTTTCGACGTCAACATTTCACAGAGCTCTTCTTGACCAAATCTTGCGCTCGGCTTCATCTTCTTTTCGCATGCCAAGATCACGCAGGAGAGCTTATCTTTTCCTCCTCGCCTCAAAATCTTGATGACAACTCCTCCCCAAACGCCAACGCCAACCATCTCGCGCGTTTTTCACATTCCCGTGAACTATATGGTTGCACCAACGGTTTCTTCTGTTACGGAGCTGACATAATCTTCAAGGAGCTGAAAAAGCCAGCGCGTGTTACGGTGATATGTAACCCTAGCACGGGACAGTCCTTGACACTACCAAGATTGAGCGCGAGGCTGAGGTATGGAATTGGAACCTATTTTGGATACGACCCCGTTGAGAAAGTGTTCAAGGTGTTATCTGTGTGTGATGGTTGGAACTCTAAAAAGCACTATGTTCTCACATTAGGAAACAAGAAATTAACATGGAGGGAGGTCGAATGTTGCATACCACATTATTCTTCTCCTAACTGGATATGCATAAGTGGTGTATTATACTATATAGCTTCAACATCCCTGACCTTACCTGCTTTTACGGTAGTTTGTTTCCATCTGAGGACTGAGAAGTTCAGCTTTGTGAATTTTAGTAGAACACTGCCAGGTTCAACGACTATGGTAAACTACAACGGCGGATTAGGTTTGCTTATGGCGGAAGATGCTTGTTACGTTAATCGAGCTAGTGAGATTCTTGATCTGTGGGTTCTACGTGACGAGGAGTGGTTCAAGCATGTATACGTGTTACCACTACCTTCTTTGTGGGGTGATGTAGTAGCTGGAAACATGCGCATTGTTGGAATGGTTGGTGTAAATGAGATAGTCTTGGCCCCCTCGTCACAACACGTGCCTTCCTATGTGGTCTACTACAATGTCGAGAGCAAGAGGATCAGAAGAGTTGGAATCCAAGGAATGGAAGCGTTTACGGGTCAGATGTTCGATACCTTTGTCAACTACGTTGAAAATGTGGAGCTTCTTTAATTAAGCATTTTTAACTATGTGGTTTCTTTCTCTAGCGTCTTAATTTGGACTCTGTAAATAGTTTAGTACTAATACAAAACAGAGACGAGTTATAAATATGATGATATGATAAATCACAAGTTGTTGTTGTACATCATTTTTTGTGCCGTTTTGGGTTTGTATCGAGTAGAATATTGAGTTATTACATTCTTCTAGTGTCTTTATCAAGAGTCAAATTAAAGAAGTTGAAGGAAGAGCTATAGATGATCGATTCAATTATTAAGAAACATATGATCCAAACCAGTCCTGTTTTTGTCAGGTGATGTAGCACATATACTTTGTTCACTTGATTTAACTTGATTTTACTCCTTTTTGTTTTATTTAATCATTTTTTATATTGCTTCAAACTGGAAGATAAGGTATCAAATCAAATCATAGGCATCTGCAAGAAATAAAATAAAATAAAATTGGAAATATTTATATCAAATATACATATTGGCATTTGCCGCATTTCACATCAGACATGTCTTCTTCCCTTATGACTTGTCCTACAAGCTAGGTCAGCCTTTGCCGGGGCTGCGTTGTCCGGAGGTTGCGGGAGGAACGCCCGGGTTGTGTTTTGGATTTGCAGACGGGTCATTATAATCCTCGACGCTCACCATCTGGGACCTTCTTTCGAGTCGTCCAATCTTCCTAAGACCTAAACAAAGCAAAAGAAATCATTCAAAGATATCCAAAAACACAGATAGAAACGAACAAAAGGAAAGGAAAAGAAGAGATCCAAACCTGAAACATAGACAGAAGTACGGGCTGAGGATGTAAGTGTAAGCGTCAACAGAAAAAACACAACAAGTCGAAGTACAAAACTCATTATCTCTCTATTTTGTTGGAGCTATTGATGTGGAAGTAATCTTAAAGAGATTCGTGTAGTGTGCGTTGTATATTTATAAGGAAACGACAACTGAGTGTGTTTATTGTGGTTTATCCAAATTGATGTTACATCTCTTCAATGTCAATCAGTATTCAATAGATACGTTACATTAATAATGTACATTTTTAACTTTTATTGTAATTGCGAGGGAAATAAAAGGTCAGAGAGAGAGATACCAAGAGGATGAGAACACTTGTCATGCTATATGTGGGGGTTGGAAAAGAGGTGTGCAAAGTGTGGTGCCACGTTTGTCACATCAACGCCAAGCAAAGTGGAAGTGCGGAGGCATAAGATAGGGACTGACACTGTGTGTATCCGTGGTTCGTCAACGCTTATTTGAATCATACCTACCCCAACTTTGTTGACTTTTTAGCCTTATTATTCCTTATGGATGGGTATCGTCTGTCAAACGGGTGATACACCGGAGATTCTGCAGGTTATGTATGCTGAATGAACGAGAAAGTATATGAGACAAAGGCTGATAGAAGAATTAAGTTACCACCACACTAGTACATAAGAAAAACATTTAACTTTTCTTTTCAATATGTATGTATATAACAAAGATACCATCATAGCTTAAATTAATTTTTGAATGCATGTAAAAAACTTATTAGTACCTGTTCCACAAGGCTTTTGCATCTCTTCTGATATCTCGGTATACAAACTGAAAGCGACATATTAGACGTCTATGAACATCTTCTCCACTTTAGATTTGAAGAATTAATAGTTTCACCTTCACGCACAAAATATTGTGTAGTAAGTTTATTATAACCAATAAATATGAGATAAATTTGAACATGACTTTAAACGAAATATATACATGACTTTAAATAAAATAATATCAAACTTTATGAAATCAATTAATTTATAATACATAGAATGGATTTTAAATTTAGTTTTATAAATGTGTAAAATTATTAGTTATAGATATACCTTTCATTTTATTGTAATATTTTCACTTGATTTGCCATTAAATTAGAATTTGTAATCACGCACACACGTGAGATAAGTGGTCACCACTCACGAAAAAGATTGTGAATCGAAATACAGAACAAGCTTGCGAGGTTTTGTACATATATAAAAGAAAACAAAAACAGTTTACGCGTTCAAGAATCATCAAGAAAGTGACTGTTTATATTTCGCCGAGAAAGAATCTAGGAATCCACCAAGGCCAATTAAAGTTTTGTACAGAAAACTCCAACTCATACAGTCGCACTCATAAATCTATATAGATAGAGTTACACATATTCTCGCACACCACAATCCACTCTGGACCTGAACAAATCTCTACATATATTCGTTATTTTCGTCTAACATGGTTTATCTTGTAACATCCACAACCGAATCACATCTCATATTACTAGCTACGACTTTTCAACGGTATTCTTCAGCAACTCGATTAAAAGATTCTTTGAAGAATGTTTTTAAAAAAATGATTCTTTGAAGATAAAGCTAATGTACCAGTTTGTAATTATCTGGTTCATTTATCATCTCCTTAACCGAGTTTCTGATTAAACCAATAGGAAATGAGAACAACTGTTGTATTGGTGTAATAACTTTTTCTAGATTTTTTACCAAAAAAAAAAACTTTTTCTAGATTTCACAGTAAAAACCAAAATATAGTTTTGATGAATTTAGAAAGAAATTGGAAGGTTATGAATGATGGACCGACAGCTATGAGCAGACGGTACACGTATCAATCTAGCATGCAACTTTGGTCTCTTTTGTTAGACAGAATCTATACCTTATTTGTGTTGCAGATATCAATCCGTGACAAGTGACAATGTCCACATTTTACCAGGAAAATATTATACTATAAGGAAATTTCATATTATATTTCATAATAATCAATTAGTTACACAAATAAGTAAATGCACCCTATATATATACACAAAAACATTATAACTGTTTTCAAGTAATTTAATAAAAACTTTTGAAGGATAAATAAAGAAGAGAGATAGAGATCTAGCGAGAGGATCGAGATGAGTATCAGTGAATCATATCCACCGGCTTTCCGCCGTGTAATCAACGACGGAGCTCCATCAGCTACGACGGAGGTTGAACCGGTTCTTGTCCAGGACAAAGATATCGACATCCCGGTTATCGATTTCGAGGGTTTAGACAAGGAGATACTAAGAGAGGCATGCAAAGACTGGGGAATATTCCGTCTAAAGAATCACGGAGTACCGTTAGCGTTGATGTCACAGCTTCAGGAGATCTCGGAATCGTTGCTGAGTCTACCGTTTGAGAACAAACAGAAGTTGTTCGCTGCCGTTAACTCTCCGTTAACGTATTTCTGGGGGACACCAGCTTTGAATCGTTCGGGAGATGCACTGAAGAGAGGAGCTCAAGCTTCGAACGTAAGTATGGTCGAAGGTTTCAACGTTCCTCTCTCGAAGCTTCCAGCTTATACTTCATGTGACGATGATGCTCAACATTCAACGTTAGAATCTTTCAGGTAACGTACGGCCTCGTTTTGTTCTTTTCTAGGTGCTGATTAAATTATTAATGGCTTTTAATTAAGTTAATCAATCAATCAATCATTAAAATATAGCTAGCTAACGTACGTATTAGATTTCGAGATGTGTGTATGATACTACATGTTACCGAATAAGATATTGTTAATATGAGCTGTAGTATGAGTGGGGTGTAGTGTGTAGACTGTATAGATGATGATGAATAGTGAGACGTGCATGGGGATTGATTGACGAGATGTTTGCTTTTTTTCGTTTTCACACTTTTAACGATTTAAAAAAAAATTGGGTTTAGTGCTGATTTATTTTTGATTAAAAGTTAGTGCTGATTTATGGGATGTTTTCTGAAATTTAACAACTTGATTAAAGTTTTTTAACCGAAAGAAAACAACTTGATTAAAGTTTATCGCCACTATATTCTACTTTTCCAAAATTTTGTGACATTTTTACTAAAACTAAAAATATGGTGACATTTCGAAATGTTAGCCGTTGTATTTTAAAATAATAAAAATATATATCAAATCCAATAACATTGTTTGGATGTAAACAAATATACAAACTTTTAATAAAATGTGCCACGTTGTATATGTAACGCCTGTGTAACACTTGTGTCTGCACTTTGACATTTTACTAAACAGCTTATATTTTGTGCTATGCAATGTTTTGTGTTTTTGATCCATATTTATATTGCCAAACTTTTTTTTTACAAATAAAACCTTCAAACCTTAATTTCGAATATCTACATATAAAATTGTAAAGGTTTGAAAGTGAACATTTACATGTCCAAACTTCAATGTGGATAACTTCGTTTGTTCAAATTTGAGTGTGAGCAGAGTGTTGATAGAGGAATATGGAACGCACATAACTAGGATTGCTGTATCCTTATTCGAAGCTATATCACAAACACTGAACCTAGAATTATCCGTTGACCGGAGATCAGAATACTTATCAGAGTCAACAGGACTCCTACGAGTTTACCGGTATCCTCCTAGCGACAAGGCAGCCGGAGAAGCTCTGGGAATGGAAGTCCACACTGATAGTTCAGTGATCTCAATACTAAAAGAAGATGAAACTGGTGGGCTTGAGATCATGAAAGGTGAAGAATGGTTTCGAGTAAGTCCTGTTGCTGATACTCTTATTGTCAATCTAGGAGATATGATGCAGGTAAACTTAACGTATTTATGAGCTTATCATTTATTTGATATATACACTATGATTTACGAATGTTTTATATATTCAGGCGATAAGCAACAATGAGTACAAGAGTGTCACGCATAGAGTGAAGAAAAAGGATAGGACGACAAAGAGACACTCGGTGTGTTATTTTGTGTTCCCACAGAGAGATTGTGTGATAAAGTCATCAAACTATAAGCCATTCACGTACTCAGATTTCGAAGCTCAAGTTCAGGCCGATGTTCAGTCACTTGGGACCAAGATTGGCCTTCCTAGATTCGCCCCTGAATCTCCTCTCTTTCTCTAATCTTGTCGGAAAATTTTAGTATCTTAAGAGCATGGCTAACGCTTATAGAGACTTAGTTTGGGTGTCTGATTTATAAAAATACAAAATGAATGGTTTTTGTTTCGTTCTATTTAGGCATCTGAGCCAGACCTGCAAGGGAATATCCACATTCTTTTTCTCTGAAATGTATTTTCTATAAAACATAGAAAAGAAAGAAAAGACTCAAACAAAAGAAAAACTAATATACATATTTTTATATCAAAAGGCGGAATATTCTTTTTTATTTCATAGTCTCAAATAATTTTGAGTTGCCGTGATGATTTTAGAGAATTTAGTCACTTTACAACAATTCACATGGACCTACTGTTTTTCTATTATGATAAATGCAATTTTTAAACAAGACTTTTGAAATTGTTTATGAGATAACTAAAGCAATTGCTTTAGGACTTTAGTGATAGTTGCCACAATTAAGCAATCTTGCTTTACTGTGAATCTTCCATACTGTCATTATAAAACTTTGCTTTAGTGAGTTGCCACAATGAAATTAATTGGTATTAGTGGTTAGTGGAGACCACATCAACTGCTTAAAACAAATCTTTTTTTTTTTACTTAAAACAAATCTTATTATCAACTTTAACAAATTGTTAAAACAATAATCACACATTTTACAATTTTACTGATCTTAATCAATTATTCTTTTTCAACTCTGGTTAGCCTTTGGCTTAGTACTAGTGAAGTCATGACTAACGAGGCTCCAAGACAAACCGCACGAGCAGCCTTGCATGCTTCAAGACCTCTCCAGCACGATCATGGAGCCGGACGGCACGAATTCCAGGCCTGATCTCCGACAACGGAAGACATGTTTGGCCAGCGAAATCGTTCTGAGTGTTACTGTCGTAGTCTTTGACTGTGATGCACAGAAGCGCTAACTCTGGAACACGCAATGAGAACTCGAACTCTTTATCCCAAACAGGAAACCATTCGTCTGTATCTGTTTCTGTTCTGTAACTTGTTGTGTCTAAAGGTATCCCTGCGATTCCAATCTGAAACAAAAAAAATAACAAGTCAGGTCACTTGTGGGACAAGAAACCTGTTAGGGTTTGATCAGTGAACACTTACCCTTGCGTAGAAATCAGGAGGAGAGTATCGATCAAAATAATCTTGAGGAAAATCCAGATTCCATCCTTCTCCATTGTAGATCTTCACCTAATCATACATCACATTTACAGAAACAAAGCTAAGATGCTTTCTTGTAGTCCAAGGAACATATGAAAAGGAGACAAAGAGAAAGACCAAACCTTAAGAACTGTCTTGATCTGTAGACTTTTACTGGAAGGGTCAAAATTTTCACCTCCAGAACCATTGGAAAGCAAAACATCAGGCTTTTTCACATAACCACATCCACCATTGGCTTTAAACATTCCTTGCATTATCCACAAGAACCTCCCATGACTCTGCATTTACACAAAAACAAAGTATAATAACCATATATACTAATCTTTTTCTTTATACTGAATATCTAGATAACTTACTTGCATATTGAAGGCAACCATTTGAGCACCATGAATCCATCCAACCATAGGATCATAGTTTGATGAGTCAAAACGTGTAGTCTTGGGAAATATCCTAAGAATATTCCTCTGTGTAAACTTTACTAAATCAGATCCACGAGTTTTGGCCAAAGTTTCTAGCCACTGCTCACTCATGCTTAACCGTATGACTCGGTTAGGATCACCATTCAAGCAGTTCTTTAACCCTCCTTTGCGGTTTCCAGCGTGAATTGAGATCAAGTCTCTGTATTCTATCGCCACATACTCCTCATCTTCATCTTGAATCAGTTCTTCTGCATCTGCAACTTTCTGTCACAACACAAAACCCTCAAAAAGTTATTTAAGAAGTAATAAAGGTAACTTTAGCTCTATTTAGGTTAATCTTAATAAAACAATATTTTCGACAATTTAGGGACCATGTAACCTATGTATTATATCTTTTTAAAAAATGGAGGTCAAGACTGTGCTCAAAACTGGCCATGTTCTTACTTACTTTAGCTTTTACGGATTCATCTGTTGTTGAAGTTTGAGAGACTTGGGTCTGAAGATACTCTTTTGGTGGCTTAGTTGAGATCAGAATCTTGTTTTTGAGTGTTTCTGGTGAAGGAAAACGCTCTTTATATTCGTCTGTACATCGAAACAATGTTCCTCCAAAAGTCTTACTCACCATCTACAAACATTTCCACCATCAACCACACAAGCTCAGTGTTTTAAACAAGATTCTATGATTTTATCAGAATCTTACCTTAGCGACTTTCTTCTGAAGATCTGGAGGCAAATGGTCTTCTAAAGTAAGTACAACAGGATATTCAGACACCTCAAACGCGTTCTCCTTTACAGCGTTAAGACATTTCTGAAGATCTTCAGTACTTGTTAACGTCCTGAGAGTGACAACAAAACAAATCAAGAACTATTTATTAAAGAAGGGTTTTGATTGTTATGGTAAGATTCAGACCCGCCATGACGAACTTCAGCTTCGGTTCCAGAAGAGTTGGGCCATAAGTCAAGTTCGATGACACGAACTCCA
>CAKOAT010397376.1:206738-293498 GCA_932364175.1 Eruca vesicaria subsp. sativa
AAAAAAATTAAAAAAAAAAAAAAAAAGAGAGAGAGAAGAAAAAAAGAAAAAGAAACCATAATCACATAGCAGATTCAAGTAAACCAAAATAAAAATAATAAGAGAAATAAACAGAAAAAAGAAAACAATAATTACATAGAAACAGATTCAAGTAAACCAAAACCACTCCAAAGTAAAACATATATTTATAACCTCGCCTGAAGGAGGCAATGGAGAGTTGAAATCGCTGAGGAGATAACGGTAAAATCCTTCAAGATGAATCCCACGAGGGTGAAAAACGCCGTGATGTTTGAGCCTATGGAAAATATCCTTCACGTAGTTTGAATCAGCGTGTTTTTCTCCTTGAACTTGGATCACGAACCTGAGCATCTCATCTACAGACATCCTGCCATCTCCGGAGTAGTTGTCGAAAAGGGTTTTGATTTCTTGGGGTGGCTCACTTGTTTTCACTTTGAAGCTTCTTACACAACAGAAACACACTTTGAATGATTCCTTCATGTTTTTTTTTTTGTTTTCTTGTGGAAGTTTAACCAGATAGGAAAGAAACAGAGGGAGAGATGATGATGTCTAAAACAAAGGAGAGAGAGAGGTGATGATATTGCAAGAAGAAGAAGAAAGAGACAGACTTTATATGTTTGTACAATAATTATCACTTGTCTGAGAAAAAGAGCTGGTCATAGCACAAAATTGTAATTTCTTTGTTTTTAATAAATAGTATTTTAGGATTGTGCACATAAAATTGTGCACATCTGATAAAAATAACATTATTATTAATCGAACTACAGTATAAAATATAAGATATATTTTTAATGATTATATAATATTAACTGTTAGTAAATTTTGCATATAAAATTTATCTAATTTGGAGCAATTTTCTTTTTAATCTTAAATATTAAAAAGGGGAGGAAGTAGTATTGTAAAAATAAATTAAAATTTTAGTGTGAGATATGATGTGTCAGATGTCTGAACTGAAGTTAGTATTTAAAGCCAAACAGACTCGTTGACTAAAGACAGACAGTTGACAAAAGGTTTAAAAATGAGGTGGTACAGTGTAGAGCCAATGGCTGAGAAACTGGTGTTATGCTGGTCACTAATTAGTCGTTATCATAGTATAATAAAACATGAATGATTTGCATAATAAGACATCTTATGGACTTTTTCTTAGTTTTCGGTGGATTCTTGCGGCGTGATTTCATGCATTGACTTCTCTCTAGCGGCACATGCAGCGGCGCAACGGTGTCACTCAGTCCTGTCCATCACACGTGTATCATGCAGCGGTGTGACAGTGGCATAAATTCTTAGTCATAGCTAGGGATCTTGTTCTCTAAATCAACTGAGAGATGATCTCCTAAAAGACATACTCGTTTTGATGCGAAATTGATATACATTCTATGCAACTTTTGGTGCTAAACACATCGACAAACATTTATTTACGTAAGTAATATTATGTGTATCGCCAATTTGAGTAGCCAAGTTTTCTAGTATACTTCCTAGACTAGAAGAGTTACAATTTATAATAAGCATGTCAAAATAAGTTACATTTTTAATAGTTTTCAACTTAGTATATGACTAATTTATTATATTCACTTAGATTCATTTCCAGTAAATTGAGGTAAAAAAGCTGAATATGGTTTCATCTCCTCCATAACTAGTAACATAATCAAGTTAGAAGGTGAGTATGATCATAAGCAAAGTAAAAAGTGAGACGTGCTAAACTGAGCCCATCTATTAGTTAACAAGGCACGAGATGGATTTAAAAAGACCCATTTGAAAAGCCCAAATCATACATTTATTTTTATATATACACAATTCACACTATTAGATTCGATTCAAAAGACAATACCAAAAATTGAGACACATACGATACTCTCTAAGTTTTGTTAGAATCTAACTGTTGTTGTCTTGGTTGCCGTAGAAGCTCAATCAATGCCTCCGCTTTTTACTTAGCTTGACCTTTAGTACCATGTTAACTTTGGGTTTATTATAGACTTCCAACTTAAAACCAATTGGTAATTAGTGGATTGGTCCAATTCCCTTATATATTACTTATGTCCCATTCATATTTCCGATGTGGGATCTTTAATCCCAACATACTCTGCGACATAGCCACAACCGGAGGAATCCTCCTTCACGAGCCACCATGGTTCGCTACACCCACACTGTCCTCACAAAGCTGCAGCAATACATCACACACATCTCTTTCTGTCTCTGTGTTCAGACCTCCACAAATCAACTAAATATTCAGATTAATCCCAATTGTTTTTGTTCCATTTTTGTGCCAATAAATTTTATCTTCGTCGCCAAAGAGAATATTCGAGTGGAGGGAGATATGTGTTTTGAAGAGAAAACTCATATATATACAAATAAAAAAACAAAAAGTAATGCTATATAATTCAGAAGAATTGATATAATATAGATGTCAAATAGACTCGTACTTATTATTACTTAGAAGATGAATACATACTTCATTATTCTTAGGTATACCCCAAAGTTAAAAAAAAAAACAAATGACTTAATGCACAAGGCACACAAAAAAATACAGCTTCATAAATAGTTAAATACTAGTCCTTAAAGAAGAAGAAAAATACGTTATTTAGTTCACCTAATTAAAGACGTTTTCTTGTCTTTTTTTTGCTAAAATCAACCTTTCGTCCAGCGATGAACTTCGTTGGTCCGTTTCTTATTATGCACTAAGGTAGCACCTGTAAGATCAACAATATATTCGCGTGTCTGACCACATCGAGCAAAGTTGGCTCCTCTATATGCGTGCCATATCATCATATAACCCTTATTCTTCGGATCCCTTAGTTCACATTTCCAAACAATTCTTTTTCTCCCTTCCTCCTGAACCCGAGTGCTGTATACTTTATTGAATTCTACAGGAGAAGATTGAACTGTTTTTTCGTCTCTGTTGGTCCAGCATTTGACCTGGAGTATAGTATCAGGTCCAAGTTGGTTTCTAACTATTAAAAAGTTTGGATTGCATCCACCATAACCCTCTTTAAAACAAAAACAGATAGCAATAACTAACACACAAATAGTGAGATGATTCATCTTTGGATATGAAGACTCAGAGACACCCATACTGTAGTATTTATACTTCTTCCTTTGTGATAAATAAGGTAATAGGCTAAATATAGACACTCAAGTATTGACCAACTTAACTTATGGTCGGATGAACATTCGGTGTCGAAAAATAAGGTAATTCCATAAGATCAAATCAAAATAAATTAAATCTGCAAATTAATGTTGACCACTATAACTAACCAAAATCTAATATTGTAGGAAAAATATGCAAAGGATTAATAGAATGTATTTCATATGTTGTCTGCAGCTTACGTTCTATGCAAAAAGAGTTTTATATAATGCTTCGTAAACAATATGCTAACGTTCAGAGAAGTAGTCTTGGCAACCATTAAAAGTGAATATTATATAGCCGTTGTAATTTTGAATGAAGATAAGATACATAATAAACAGACAACATGTATAATACGTGAGCCAAAAAATTGTTGTTTTCAGACAAAGTCGAAGCGCATAAGAAGCCGTGTGCAGCTATACTTCACTCCCTTTCGGTTAAAGAGTGGAACAGCTCGTATGCCTTGTCTTAACTCGGACACAGGTAAACAAGTCTGACCTCCAAAGTCGTCTTTTTCATTTGAGTCGTACTCATGCACTTCAACACGGAGCAGAGCAAGTTCAGGAACAGTTAGCTTGAATGTGAACTCTTGGTTCCATATGGGTGTCCATGTATCATACTTTACTTCTGTTTTCTCCATCGTTTCATCAGCAGGTGCTCCAGCGATACCTACCTGTATTTGATTAAAAAGTTCTTTAGTTCCTGTTCAAGAATCAAGATTTGAAGTAGAGACATACTCTAACGTAGAAGTCTGGAGGAGAGTAGAGATCAAAGTGAGTTTTCTTGAAGTCAAGGTGCCATCCATCTCCCATAAGGACTTTCACCTGCCATTGTTAGATGTTAAGCATATAATGAGAAGGAACTAACGGTATAAGTAAACCAACCTTTAATGTTTTCTTTGGAGAAGAGTTTTCGTTGGGATCAAAAACTTGACCATTAGGACCTACATTCATTAGAAAATCTGGTTTCTTGACATAACCACAACCTCCATTCGCTCGAAACATTCCTTGCATCAACCACAATGCTCTTCCATACCCCTGCACAAGTATTATTTAGCTTCACAACGGTTACAAGAAACCTATATGACTGATACAAGAAAATGAAAGTTTGAGAGAAACCTGCATGTTGAATGCAATCATTTGAGCTCCACTCATCCAACCAATCTGTGGTTTATAGTTTGAAGAGTTAAACCTTGTGCCTTTAGGGTATATCCTCAGAAAGTTCTTCTGTGTGAATCTGCTCATATTGTGAGATTTTAAATATACTAACTTGAAATGGTACAAGCAAATAATACATTATATACCTTATAACATCTGCACCATATGATGCAACAGCTTTCTCAAGTAATTGCTCACTCAGGCTAAGTCTCCTGATTTTGTTTGGATCAACCTTTAAAGCCATCCTTAAACCACCCTTTGGCTTCCCTGCATGAATGGCAATAAGGCGTTTGTATTCTGGTGCTTGTAACGGACATGAAGTATCAAAATCACGAGAACCCCTCTCTTCCTCATCTTGACTGATATAACTTATATGAGTTGAAACCTGAAACCAATACAGTCAAAATCTAATGCATTTGGATGGTAAGAGTATGGTGCTTGGTGGTGGAGAGAAAGTACAAAACCTTCTCTAGTTCAGATCGAGTAGAAATAAGTTCTTCTGGCTCCTTGCCCCATACATCCTCGTCTGAATCCTTCTCTTTCTCCTTGGCATCGTTAGCTTCTAAGTACTCCTTTGGTGGTTTTGTTGATATTAGAATCTTTCCCTTCAACTCTTCTGGTGAAGGAAACTCTTTGCAACTTTCAGATTCATGGTAATACAACATATCTCCAAATGTTTGAGTTATCATCTGCAAACATAGCAGTCTTCATATAAAATTCATGACTATAAAATCTATATAGTAATAGGGCCCTGGCCATTGTGTCAGAGGTCCCTAGTTCAAGTAACCGCTGAGACGAAACTAATATTACACGCTATGGTTTCAAAAAAAAAAAAAAAAGAAGAAGGAAAACATACTTTGGCAACTTTAGATTGAAGCTTAGGAGTAAGATGGTCTTCAAGAGTAATAATGACAGGATACTTTGAAGTAGCAAAGGCATTAGCCTTAATAGATTCCAAACACTTCCCAAGTTTCACTGGTTTGGTCAAGGTCCTGCCATTTTGATCCAACATGAACAATAAGGTCAAAGGAAACACATGCATATTAACTAAAGTGACATTTATACCTTCCATGATTAACACAGACATCATCGTTACCACGTGGCCATAGATCCAACTCAACCACTCTCACACCTCGTCTCAATGCATCTGCAATGGGAAGGTCACTACAGTTGCTACTGAGCTGGTTTCCGGTTAAGTAGGAGTTGTGGCCTGTGAATATAAAGTAATGAGACAGTGGAGCATCCATGTTCTGATTGACCTGAAATAAAGAATGTAAAAAGAAAACACCTAACAGTAAATATCAGTGTTCTAAAAATCGGTTTAGATAGGCCTATGACGCCTAGACCGCCCTTTGGTTCTTAACGATTTTTTCCAACGGATTAATTAAAAATTTGGTTTAGGCGTTCAAAAAATCGGTCTATGAAGACGCCTAACCACTACATAACAATTTCTCGAACATTGATTAAACTTAAACCATAATATGAAATTCACTGAAGAATTAATAGATCTTCAGAAGTAAACAACTCCCAGAATAGAAATTTTCTAAATTTAGAAATGTGTATCAAACTATCACAAATTCAATCGAAAAATCAACACTTTCTGCCCATTTCTCTCAATTTCCCAGGAGAAGAAATAAAAAACAGAGTTGACTTCAGAAACAGAGCTCTAACCTTGTCACCAATGGGAGGATTGAGTTCAGTGGAAAAGAGAAGATAATTGAAATCCTCAAGAGTGAGGTTTCGTCTCGTGAACTTTGCAATGTGATGTTTACGGCGAAGCACCTCGTCAACGATCCTCTCCGCTTCCTCTAGACTCGATCCTCCTTCACCTCCTTCTCCTGTTTCATCGGCTATGAGTTTTTGTAGCTGCTCGGGGGACATGTGAGCGTCCCCTTCCGTGTATTTCTGGAAGACATGTCTGACGTCATCAACAGGATCTGGCTCAGTGACCCTGAACTTCCTCGTGAAGACAAGACACATTCTGTAACTACCCATCTCTGTTGGATTCTGAATGAATGAAGTTTGTCTCTGTTTTAGATCGGAGAAGGTGAAAAGTTGATTGATACCTTTACTGCGTCTACTTAAATAAGCAGATTATTCCTGCATTTAATGTTTTTCTTTTCTTTTTTAGAAATTTATTACGAAAATATTTCGGAATATTTCCTCGTCAAACCTCAACACGCTCGCATCTGAACACAAGAAGACAAAAACAACGTAGTGAATCTCGTTTTGTCTGTAATAATTTTATTATCCTCGTTTAATTATGAGTAATTTAAAGGATTAAAAGTGTAAATCTGAGAGATATCGCCAGGTGTTAATCCCCTCCATAAACAACAAAGAATAAGAAATAAAGAAGATTACTTTTGTTTGGTTTCAGATTCTGTCAAGTGTGAATTTTGAAGAAAGAAAAACAGATTTCAGATATGTTCAAATAACAAGCCAACAAAAATAAGGTAGTGGCTATATATTGGTGGTGGGGGAGAGACAGATCTAAAGTGTTTTTGTTCTCTTCTATTTGTTTTTTTCTTATATCATATCCACACTATTTTTGAAGGGTATTATGTAGTTTTGTTTATAATAGTAAAGTTAAACACATAGGTTATCAGGCTTTTATCAATTGAAAAACAATTAAAAGATCTTTCTTGTATTATGATCTAGCTACAGAAAATATACATGAAGATTGTGCCAGGAAAGGTTGACAATATTTTATTATACAAGTGTCAAATATCATAATGTTAATAGAAACGTGCTTAGGTATATGATACTGACATTCTGTTAATTAAAGCCACTTAAGAACAGGTTAATCTTAGCTGGACAGGAGTAATGTGACATGCTTATCGGTTTGGTTTGAGCTTTGACTAAACATAAGAAAAGACTGTGTGTTTATAAACATAGATTCTATTTTCATTGAAGAAAAGTGATTACTAATGTTCTAAATAAAAAATTGTAAAACGAAAATTTTTAAAATATTATCAGTTATCATATCACCACAATAAAACACAAATATCATGATATCAAACTGTCAATCATTTATCAATCAAGTACCAAGTACAATTGTTACCGACATGCCAGGTGAGTAATACATTAATGGGTCTTAAGAATAGTTAAATAGCCCATTTATTAATAAAGCCCGAGGCCCTGCTTACGCTATTAAAACTTGTATCCGGCCAACAAGCCACGTGGTGACATCTTATTGGATACCTACGTTTTCTTTTTATGCGAAGGTGTTAGAAGCTTGACCAAAACAGAAACTACGGTGAGAAAAACACATTTTCAGGGTGCGAGTAGCGAGCTACAGTGTACATTTATGGATTCTATGGACTATTCTTCTGGGAAATTTAAGCTCTATTCAGGTACATTTATGAGCTTTTTGCTTCTCATTATTCGATCAACTGCAGTAAACATGTTGTATTGACTTTTGTGTTTAAATTACTATGACCTTTATGTCCGTGTCAGAAGACAGGAGTTGTGTGTCTAACCTATTCTCAGTACATATCAGTCAAGTAACAAGGTCTTCGAACTTTGCCTTATTGGTTATGCTTTTGTCGCGTTCTTCTCTCAAATAGAAGTTCACGAAAATGTACATACCGTTTGTGTCAGCCAAAGTGTTTCATATCTCTTAAGTAGCGTGAAAATAGAAAAATGAGTTATATTAAGGAAGCGGGGTTTTGCTTACCATTTACTTAAACACACAGAGCTAGCATGGATATAGACAGAGACATAGTTTTAAGATCAAAAGCTAAAACATGAGTTTTAATTTAGTTATATCTTACTCAGAGTCACTCTCTGTGTCTAAGAAACTAAACTCTCTACTACGTCCCTCAAGCTTGATCAGTAATGTCCCTTTGTTCTCTTCACAATACCTAACTCCTTCCCTTTCTAGCAGCATTGTCACCTGATCATCAATAACCATTGTACCTTAACTGCGATACTAAATTCTTGGGTTTGTGCACACAATCAATTGCGTGCATTGATTCTAGAGTTTGCATACCATTCAGTTCATATGTGAAAGGGTGGTGAAGAAACTTACCGATTGTTTCACTTTCGACTTCCCAAACCCATGAGACCCACATCCTGTGATCACTCGTAGTGTCTGAATAGCTGGTTCATTTCACAATTGTTAGGAGAGGAAGGGAACAACTCAGGTTTTATGAAGACAAGACAATCTTTTACAGAAGAGTTTATTTTGTGAGTACACTTACAAGGGACATATGATCCGAGTAAGAGATGCATCTTCAATAGCTTCATTGCTTGTTTAACGTGCTGACCATGCAGATCAATGGTTATCACATTCTCTATACCCTTGTTTCTGCATTAATATAGATGCAACAATGTCTTAGTCCACAACAAAATGAAAGCGTATCAGCATTAACTCCTACAATGCCTTAAAACTAGCTAACCTGGCAACGAATATATCTTGGCTTGCTCTCTCATCTGCCCGTTGAGCTAATTTAGATGCTACTCTCCCCTAAAGAATAAGGACACAAGATTATATCTCACTTCCAAAAAAGTTGCATTAATAGCATGAAACATAATAGACCATGAGATGCACCTTGTCAGAAAGGTACGCCGCATGAGCCCTCCCTCCTTTTGAATATGCTTCTGCAGCCTTTAAGTTAGAAATGCATTAGTTGTTATTTTGTTAGGGAGTCCGCAAGTGCTAGATATGGAAAAACAAGTAAAACTAACTTTTTGATAGTAGGACTTCGTCACATTCCACTGGTCATTTGCACCTTTTCTAAGTTCATGATATCCGTCATCCTTCGCTGCATATATAGATTCATTGTTAATGCAACTTGTGATTAAGAAACACAAACAAGCAGTCGAAACCTCAGATGTTTTTTGCCAATGATACCATAGCAAAATTGCCAAGTGTTTCATCGGGTAAACAACATACATCAGAAGCTTGGAGCCTTCAAACTCATGGCATGATCAGCCTGCGATTTGCAGCCAAACACGCATATACTAAAAAAACGAAACCATAGTAAGATACCTAAAGTATCAGGCTGAGACCCTTCTCCACTAGATGAATAAGAACCATCAATGCCAAGCGACTGCATTTTCTTTGCCACATTTCTCCAATTCATCGCCTTTGGTTCGTGTTTAGGACTCCGGGGAATGTTGAACAGAGACTCCAACACCTTTTGTGGAAGACAAGGCTCAGAACTTCCTTGGCTAGTTGCAAAAGGATCTGCAGAACTTCCTTGGCAAGTGGCGAAAGGATCTGCAGAACTCATGAGAGCTTTTGAGTAATCCCTACCATGAGCAAAAAACAAACCATATTCTTAGTTCCAAAATGTTGAACAAAAGCAATTATATTGAATATTTTAGCTGTCTCAGATGTAATTTTTAAACATGGTATGTTTCATGAACTGAACCCTCCACCGTGAAATAGTTCCTCTCTTGTGCTTTTGTAGAAGATGAAAAGACAAAAAAAAAATAGGATGACCAAAGAAAAGTTGCAAGGAAGTAGTTATGCTGTAGCAATGTGTGAACAAAGTCCAATAGTTTTAAAACAAGTGAACCAGAACAAGGCCTAAGAAGCAATAACAGAAGCAATAACCTTTGACTATAGCCTCCCCAGAAACTTGGTTCACTTTCGGAAGTATCAATGTCGTCAAATGATGTCTCAGCAAGCTGCTAAGTATATCAGGAGATTGCACTTTATTCTATCGTGTAGAAATATATAATAAACAGATATGTGAGAGAAAAAAAAAACTAATCACTTACACTATCACTGAGTCCTATGCCGGAACATCTACCACTCAATGAATCATCAGTTGATGAAGAAGACATGTCAAGCAAGACATTCAAGGCCTAAGAAGAAAAGAATATCAAGCTTAAAAATAAACAGCCGGGCCAATATCAGCATCTTTCCTGTCAAGACACCAATACTGCCCCATGTAAGTTTGAAGACAATCCACTTACCATGTCCACATCGTAGCCACATTGACCTGCAAAGAAAAAAAGAGAAAGACTTTCATGTCAATTTTATCGAATAATCAAGTTCAGTTTTAAAGCTATTTCTATATCAAAGCAGTGATGATCATAGCACTTCCGCAATGTTAAACGTACGAAGCAACTGAAGAGAAAACATATAAAACCATTGCTCTAAACTCGGTTTAGATGGCTTAGACCATCTCCAATGGTGCTTTATAATTTTTTCTATATTTCACTCTAAAATAGTGTAACTTTATAATAGAGTTGGATTTGCTCCGATGGTTTACTCTATAATAGAGTTAACACTATAGTAGAGTAGGATATAGAGGAATGTTGTTTTTTCACTCTATATTTGGAGTAGAAAAACAACATCCCTCTATATTTCACTATATTATAGTGTAACTCTATTATAGAGTAAACCATTGGAGCAAATCTAACTCTATAATAGAGTTGCACTATTTTAGAGTAAAAATTATAAAGTATCATTGGAGATGCCCTTATAGGTAAATCAGGTCTGGACGAAACAACTTTTTCGATCTAGGCTTTATAAAAGTTAGGTTTAGGCGCCCGCCTAAACAATAATCCTCTGTAAGATCCCTAACGACCGCCTAACGATTTCTTGAACTTAAACAATAATCCTCTGTAAGGTCCCTAACGACCGCCTAACGATTTCTTGAACCTAAACAATAATCTCTCTGTAAGTTCCCTAGCCAACGCCTAATCATTTCCTGAATCTAAACAAGAATCCTCTGTAAGGTCCCTAACCACAGCCTAACGATTTATTGAACCTAAACAATAATCCTCTGTAAGAATCCTCAATAAGGTCCCTAACCACCACCTAACGATTTCTTGAACCTAAACAATAATACTCTGTAAGAATCCTCTGTAAGGTCCCTAACCACCGCCTAACGATTTGTTGAACCTAAACAATAATACTCTGTAAGGTCTGAACTAAACATTTTTAAAAAAAATCCTTGTATGCATTCAAAAGATAGGTAGTCTAGGCGTCTAACCGCCTAACTACCGCCTAGCGATTTCTTGAACATTGTTAATTAAACTAATTGAAAAAGAAGAATACTCACACAATACATCTCTAACAACAGCCATGCTAAGCTCACAATCATCACCAAGCATTGAACTCAGAAACTGTTCAGCTTTCTCTCTATCCCCAGCCTTCTTCCCTTTCCCACATATCTCACTATTCCTTTCCACCAAAGGATACTCCCTCTCCCTAAGAGTATTAGGCTTCAAGTAATCCTTAGCAATCACAGAAGACACCATCCCCGTAGCAGCAACAACTCTATTCTGCTTACCTCCCTTAAACCACCTCTCTCTCGTCAAATCTTCCCCACAGCTCGAGCTTGAGCCCGCCCCGTACTCGGATGTAGACCCGGTCTCCTGACCCGAAGACCCGCTCGCGACCGAAATCGTCGACGGATCATCGTCCAACAGATTCGATAGAATCTCCGCGGCTTTGTTCAGATCTCCGCCTGATTCTCTATAAGCAGCCGTCGCTTCCTCCGTGGAGACCGAGCAGAAAGCTTCCATCAACGAATCGATATTTTGTTTTTCGAGTTTTTCTGGCTCAACGGCCTTTCTCTCTTCCTCTAAGTCTTTTTTGTTCCCGTCTGACGCCGTCGCCGTGGAAGGTGCGGCGGACGATCTCTTCTTCTTCCTCTTCTGCTGGCTCTTGTGCTTCATTATCACGACGAAATCGAATCAACGTGCAAAAAATCGGAATAAACTGAATCCCAAGTTTCCGACGAGAAGCGTCGGAGAGAGGGAAAGATGAATGGAGGCGAGAATCAGGATACAGGGAGATGCCAAATATCAGAGGAACTTCTTCGTCTTCCCGATTTGATTGGGAATTGGAATCGCCATTATCTATCACGCGCTTTATGTGTGTGCCCACGTTTTGCTTTCCACGCGCATCTCGAGAAGCAGACACGTTTCCCGGTTTGCTTAATGATTGCACATGCTTACCGGTTTCTTTCCCCGGTTTAAATGTGAACCAGTTGACTTTCCCAAAATTTGTTTTTTTTTGTCTGTGGGTTAATTAGAAAGTAATTTGACCAATCAAAGAGGGAAAACTACAAAAACACAAAGCTGATTTTTTTTTTTCTGATTTAATTCAATTTTCTGTTGCTTTGTAAATAATGTTATGTATTTGATGATTATCTTCACTAAACTAAAAAAGAAAATAAGATCGAAGTGGTGGAAGACCATATCTCAAAGAACAAGATGATTGGCTGGAGTTGAATATAAAGTTGTTCTTTTAGTTTGCTACATAAACAATACATATCAGTTTTAGCTGTCAAGATGACATAAGAGTGAGACTTTTCATCCTTGTTTTCACTTCACTCACAACAAGAAAAAATACAAAGCATGGCAGAGAAAAAATACACCAAATAGAAGTTCAAGAGAAGACCACACCAAAGCCGATAATGCCCTTAAAAAAAAAGCAAAGCAAAATCGCCCGGCCAAAGGCAAAAACAGGGCATACTACTAAAACATAGTTAAGTACCAAGAAACCTACCAAAAAAAAGTTAAAGAGTAAAAGTGAGTTAATACATATAGAACACCTTGTCCTGTTCTTCACCTTAAGCCTTTTTCTTGCGAGTAGATTTGGTTGTTTTGGCTTGAGACTTGATGTTTTTCCCTTTTGAGCTAAACATATCATCGTCATCGTCTTCATCATCACTACCACGCTTTTGTTTTTTTCCTTTCTTATTGCTGTCACCATAACAGATAACAATCTTCTTCTCCTTCTTCTCCTCAACAACCTCTGTTTTCTCCTGTGGTCGCCATATAAACAGCGACCTGCAAAAAATCAGATTTTAATAACTGCCACTCATCAAGATAGTTTTCATTAATGGTTATAAGAGTGTAACCTTGAACTTCCAGACGCTAAAACATCGTCCCGCGGATGCAATTTGTTTACTGGAGTAATAGTCGTTATGTTTGGATCCATGACCTCTGCAACCAACTGTCCATTGCTTGAATCAATGAAATCTATTGGGTGAAGAGCAGCTCCGTTGTAGTTTTCACTGATGTAACGACCAACCACAATGAGTGACTCCGAGGCATCCTGAAGATGAATAAAATGATAAGTGCTATAAAAGGAAACTCTTATAAATAAAGAGAGAAGTAAAAGTATCAAAAACCTTAGGATCCCATTCAGCTTTGAATGGTGTCAAATGCCTATTGAAATCATGGCTATGAACAATCTCTCGGCTTGGCAAATCCAAGTCCCCAAAGATAGAGTCCCATACTCGAACGCGGTTGTCCTGAGAGGTTGTGAGAATCTTTGTGCCTGATGATGGAGAGAAATAAGCAGAGTTGACTACTCGTTTGTGCGCAAGATCATTAAGGGACTCTCCAGGTTGTAGTTTACGCATGTCCCAGATTCTTGCCTGAAAAACCATAAACCAAACAAATCAATTAATCAACAAGTTCAGACAGAACTCAGCTAGATACTTAAAGATAGATTCTTACAAAATGATCGTTTCCACAGCTAAGAAGAAGCTCAGGGTGAACCGGGTTACAGTCAAGTCCAACAACTTTGCTACCTTTCTTGTGTATCAAAATCGGCTCACCAGTTACGTTATTAGACCGATGGTCAATCCTTTTCCCACAAAAAAAACACGAGAGACTAAGCAGTTAGCACTATAACAAATAGTTTACGAGGGTGAAAACCACTTACATGTGAAGCAACCCGAAATTATCAGCAGCAAGAACCAAACCTTTCTCCGAGTTTATATCCAAACCGTACAACATATTCCAAGTAGTTGGGCCCTATACACCAATGATGTTTCATATCATCAGAATGGTGCAAGAGAAGAAACAAATCAAAGAAGAGAGGCGATGGTGTAGGATTGGACCTGCCATCCATTGGGGTTGAGATTCAGCAAAGTTGATGAAGTTCCAGTTTCCAGATCAGTATAACCAAGTTTTCCATCAGAGGATGCAGAATAAACCATGTCATCATTTGTGGGACTAAACCTGGAAACATAGACACCTTGAATACACAGAAGTAATATCATAAGAGATGTCAATGAGTAAGGGACTTGCCGCATATTATTAACTTGTACAGAGTGTATGTTTCCGTACACACTCTTCTCATACACTTTAGCAAAATCCCAGACTCCAATTTGCCCTTTCTTTAAAATAAAAAAAACAATGAGAAAACAGAAGCAGAAAACTCGTAACATATGAACTTTTTGTTCAAGTTTTAAAACCTTATCTCCAGAGAGAAGAATGTTGTTCCTTGTTGGATGGAACTCCAAACATGTAACACGTCTACTGTGGTATCGAATAACTGCACAGTGCACTTGATCCGGGATCACATACGGTGGTTTAATCTATATATCAAAAATAAAACAGTCTAGTCAATAAATCTCATCACAAGCATCAACACACAGCATCATAGCCAGAAGTCTTTACCGGTGGAATTCTGGATTGGAGTTGACGCATGAACACAAAGTCTATAGGGTTCTTTGTATTCCTGTGAGAAGTTGGGAGTATCCCATGGTCAGTAACAACTCTATGGGGACATGACATTGTGGTGTGGCCTGAAGGTTTTGTAAAAGAGTGAAAAATATTAGTAAACATTAGTAAATTAGTAAATTAGTAAAAATAATTAAAGAGTGTATTTTTTTTTACCAGGCATTTTGCATAAGAAGCAAGGTTTCATAGGACAATCTATATAAGTTGCTCCTTTAAATCCAGCTTCATGACCTGGCTGTTTACAAACCTACAAAGAACAACAAAAAGTAAACAAAACAAGACCAAACACCAAAGTACTCTCTATCTCTGCATCTGAGTGAATAATTAAAATCCAAAGTAATTATCTTTACTTCCGCAAAGCCTACCCAAAACTAGAAATGTAACCATAAGAACTCAACACACACAAAAAAACTGAAAAATAGGGTTTTTAGAAAGAATGTTACTTTGCAAACTTTCTTGAGCTTAACGGTAATGGGTGCTTTCCCTTTTGCTTTACTCTTCTCCAATTCAATTTTGACCGGTTCATCTTCTTTCTCAGACTCCGACAAAGGGTAATCTTCTTCTTCTTCTTCAGACGCACTTGACTCGGAATCTGTATCTCTAGCAATGATGATTTCTGGCTCTTTTTTTCTTCTGTTCCTCGTTAAACCCATTCTTGCTTAAAAAAAAAGTAAAATCTCAGCACCCGGCAAAAGGAAGAGAATATGAATCAAACTGTTTTGTGTTTTGTCTTATTTTGGGTTCGATGACGACGTAGCCCCGGCGTAAATTAAAACCGGTCGAGTCGGCGAACAGTTAAAATTTATTCTACTCTGAAAAAAAAAACACTTCGTGACCCCCTTAATTTACGTTTCTACCCCTTCGTTTCGGCAATCCTATGTTTATCGGTAAGGGTACTGGTGGCATTGCCCTAAGGTGGCGGGAGAAGTTAATACGTGGCGAATTACAGGCCGGATGGAAAAACAACTCACGTGCCTCCCGTGTAATTTTAGCGATGGGCCCTTTTATTCTTATAACTAATGGGCTTTAAGAGCCGGTTTTAATTTCATCACATAGATCAAACTTGATTGCACAATTTGCACCACATATTTGTAGAAAATGTCAACTTTAGTGATTTAAATTAGCATTTTAAAGTGAAATTTGATCCTACAATTTATTTCATTAACTAAACTATATGACCCTGTAGAAACCCTCTTATCCAGTGGTTTGATTAAAGATTTATTCATGCTTTTACACACAAAAAATTAGAATTTAAATCTATAAAACACAAATTATTCAGATTATAGAGAAAAAAGGTTACAAGATCTTTAGCATGGTGCTAAGACATATCATCAAACATGGATTTCACAAAGCAGAATCGTCTATTAATATTTTTCAGCAATTAATCAGAAGTTAAAAAAAACTACATGATCCTTTCTCTTCATATATCTCTTTACCCTTTTACTCTAAATCTAATGTTTCTTTTTCCAATATAATCATTCATCAAATTAACCCCATTTTAAATTCTAAAACTATACAACTCATACATTAAATCTTCAGTTTCTTTATATTTCAGATAATAAATTTAAATTTGAATCAGGTTCTTTTTTAATATCAAGTTTCCTTGCTTGCATGATTACTATTTTTTTAAAAAAAATTGGCATGAAATTTTATGCATTTATAAAATTTTGAAAATTAGGAGACGTGGACGAATAGGAACTCATATAAACCACATAAGGAAAAATAACAAAAATAAAAAAATATGGATAAATAAATATTGTTTGTGGCGCTCAATTTCGAAACACAGACACAGCATAATCAACGCCTTCAACACAGACAAAACACGAAACGTCGTTGTCATTCCCTCACGAGAACCATCTATGCAGGCAGTTCCAACTACTCCACGTTTATACACATACAATGTCTTTTCCTTAGACAAACCACAACAAAGCTTTGACTAACAATATGTTATCCCTTCGCGTTCCTTCTACATCCTTCGACTTCCCGCGGTTTCACGCGGGAGATCTAGAGCGGAGATGGAAGCTAGGTAGAGACTCCTTCCTCTCTTTCTCACATCGTAGAGGTTTCGGACTCGGAGTAAGCTCTGCCAAATCGGAGACGGCGCCGTTTACCGCCGCGGAGGAAGAAGCTCTGCCGGAAGGACTCCAGCCGGAGCTCATGCCGAAGCACGTGGCGGTTATAATGGATGGGAACGGGAGATGGGCGAAGAATAAAGGTCTTCAACCTTGGGACGGTCACAGAGCAGGCGTTGAAGCTTTGAGAGAGATCGTTGAGCTTTGCGGTAAATGGGGTATTCAAGTCTTAACAGTTTTTGCATTCTCGACAGATAACTGGATTAGACCAAAGGTATGGGACCTAGTTTGAATCTTCCCTTATTTTATTTGCTCTGTACACGAAGTCTCAAATCAAATACTCGATATGGTTTCTAATGTCTCTTGCAGATTGAGATTGATTTCTTGTTGAATTTGTTCGAGAGAACGCTCAAATCAGAGCTTGAGACCTTAGCCAAGTAAGTATAATCTGTTGAGAAAATCTATGAACTAAACTCCAAGAAACCAAAAGAAAATCATATAAGCATGGTGAGTGGTAAGGCGGACTTAGAAATTAAGATGTTAAGCACCCCAGATTTGAAATCTATCATCGCAGATATACTCCTAAGAAACTTGATTACTAGTGTTAGAGCATCAGCATTAGTAAACTTGTAGGTAAAATTCACCATTTGGATTTTCTTATTTTTTTTTTATAATTTTTTTTTTCGTTTGTTTTTTAAAAAAATAATAAAAAATTAAATGAATTGACCAATAGCAGATCACCACATGGCGTGGGGTCCGCTGAACAGTCAAGACCCATGTTCATGCGGGAGAGGTGGGACGAGCCAAAATTTTCACTTTTCCTTATTATAATATTTTTTTCTCGTAAAACGTGCAACCATCCCCCTCTTGAACCTCCAATACTGATGGCCTGAGAGTTTGTTTATGAATAACTTACAATTTTAAAATCCGTATTTATACTCCTAAGAAACTTGATTTTTTTTTCCATTTGTATTTTTTACTAAAGACAGTTTTACTGGTTCACGTTGTAGGATCTAATAGTGTTGTAACATGAATCCATCAACATTTTTCTTTTCTTTTTCTGATTTTTTTTCTCAATATTCTTGAGTGTAGGAACAATGTTCGGATATCAATAATTGGAGATTCATCGAAGCTTCCAAAGTCTCTTCTAAAAGTGATAAACGAAGTTGAGGAAGTCACAAAGAACAACACGAGACTTCAGCTAATCGTAGCCGTTGGTTACAGCGGGAAGTACGATGTTCTACAAGCGTGTAGAGGCATTGCGCAGAGGGTGAAAGATGGTGAGATTGAAGTTGAGGAGATAGACGAGAGACTCATTGAGCAAGAACTCGAGACCAACTGTACTGAGTTTCCTAATCCGGATTTACTGATAAGAACGAGTGGTGAGCTAAGAGTGAGCAACTTCTTGTTGTGGCAATTGGCTTATACTGAGCTCTTCTTTGCTCAAGAACTCTGGCCTGATTTTGGGAGAAGCGGTTTTATCGAAGCCTTGATGTCGTTTCAGCAGAGACAGCGACGCTTTGGTGGTCGAAAATCTTGAGTTTCTTTTGCAAACGAACAAGTTTGTGTAATTACAAACTGAATATGATATATAATAAATGGACATTTATACCTTAAGATCTAGGTAACTTTTGAGATCTACATTTTCTTGTGTTGCAAGCAATCATTGTATCTAACAATAGGCTTTGCTAAACCAACGTTGTTTCTTGTGCTACAAGATATCTTTTTCAGTAACAACTGATGCAGACGTAAATAACTCAGGAATAAATGCAAACCAAAATAACATCATACAGTATCTCACTATTGAAAACAGTAAAGTTACTTCTGCAGCTAAAACAGTAATTTGATAGGAAAAATCAAATGAACATAACATAGTACACAACGGAACAGGGCAGAGGGACATAACATACCACAGGATCACATGTGTTCAAACCCGACAGCCAAATCGTCTTTCCCTGTGTTGATACGAAATCAAGGCCTCTAGAACCCTATCCTTGTCAAAATCAGGCCAAAGGACCGGTGAGAAGAAGAGCTCAGTATAAGCGAGCTGCTACAATAAGAAGTTACTTATCCTCTGTTCTCCACTTGTCCTAATCAAGAGATCTGGACTTGGGAACTCAGTACACTTTGTCAGAAGCTCTCTCTCGAATAGCGTCTCGTTCACGTCTTCCTCTCGGATCAAACCTTGTTGTGATTTCTTCACAATGCTCTTGCAAGCTTGCAAGATGTCAGATCTCCCGCTGTAATCTATGGCCAAGATGAGATGCTTCTTCTTGTAGCTCTTTGTTGCTTCCTCTGTCTCTTTGATTGTTCCGAGGAGAGATTCAGGTATCTTTTCAAGATTCCCAATAACAGAAACTCGGATCTCCTCACTATAACAATCAATATTCTTGGTAAGAAAATGAGCTGATAGAAACTTCACTAGGAAATTAAAAAAAAAACTTAAATGAGCAAAACTTGATTGAAACAAGTATCCATTTCAAAGTTTATTTCTTGATTATGTGAATGAATAATTTATAACTAAAACCCATATTTATATATATATATATATTTTTTTTTTTTTTAAAAAAACTCGAATTTTTGTACTGGTGTACCCAAATTTAAGTTATTTTCAGAATTAAACATTTACTATGTTGTTGACAAAAAAAAACATTTACTATATGCTAAATAAACTCACCATTATATACATACCTTTGAAAAAAATGTATCTTTGACTTGAGGTAATGTTGGAACAAAGACATCAAGCATTTAACTTCGATCTGAGTGGTTAAGTTGTAAGACAGAATGAAGTTGAAGTACTCTAGGACAAACAAAAACAATACGTACGAAAATTATCTCACCTTGTGTCTCCCCCAATTCTCAGTGGAGAAAGCAAAAGCTGTCACTGTTTCTATCCCTAGTTTGAAACAAAGCTGAGCAAACTCTATAAGCCGTTTGGCTCCGGCCTCATGACCTTGTGACGTCAGCAATCCGGCCCGTTCGGCCCATCTCCGGTTTCCATCCATTATCACTGCCACATGTCTCGGCATCTGCTCTCTCATAAGCCCTTTAGGTGTCTCCTCCTCCCCGACCACATAAGTTCCCTCGTCACTACAAAAACAAAACAAGAACAATTCTAGGTAAAAAAAAAAAAAACAATTCTAGGTTAAATGAATATATTAGTGGGAAATTTCGTCAAATCAGATAGCTATATTTTACATCTCCTTTTCGTCTTTCAGTGAATTTTTAGCTGGTGCCCATGGTCGGAGACACGAATGTACAAGAAAAGTGAGAAGAGACAGAAAGCAACATAGCAGAGGCAACATCGTAGTGTGTGAGAAGAGTAATTAAGTGTAGCAAATGCTACGTTGTTTCTAGCTTGACTATATAATATGTGAATATCATCTTAAGACTAAGTTCCAATGACTGGCTCTAGTTGTTTCTCTCACATTTTAAAAACTTTTCCAAAGTCAGACTTTGTTCTTCTTTTTTCTTGCTAAATTTTGCGATTAGGTGAAACAGTACAGAGTAAGTAAAATGATTAGTTGTTTCGTTGAATTAAGTAATGCTCAATTAATGAAGTTGTCAGTTTCTTAATAAATTGAGTTACCTACCATTCAAACTATACTGCCTTCATCAAAGATATCAAATAGGCCGCATGCTTAAATCATGAGGTAGTTCTAGATATTTAAAAAATAGCTCAAAATTTGTCGGTTGTAGAATTGTATATTCAATACTTCTCATAATTTTTAATAGAATAATAAATCAGTAAAAAGTTGATTATAATTAGTAAACGTAAAAAAAAAACGCAAAGTATAGGTTTGAAACAATCGGACCACTACTACACTTGGAACAGTTTATTTGTGAGACATGAAATTGAAATTCTAAACTCGTAGACCGAATCGCCTCTGCCTTTGCTGATACCAAGTCAAGGCCTCAAGATACTCAGCCTCACCAAAGTCAGGCCACAGAACGTTAGGAAAGTAGAGCTCAGTGTAAGCAGATTGCCATAAGAAGAAATTACTGATCCTTTGCTCTCCGCTCGTTCTAATCAATAGGTCAGGGTTTGGGAACTCACTACAGTTTGTCATCAACTCTTTCTCCATCACATCCTCATCAATGTCCTCTACTTGGATCAGCCCGTTTTTCGCTTTTTCCGCAAGACTTTTGCAAGCTTGTAAGATATCAAATCTTCCACTATAGTCTATTGCTATAATGAGATGCTTCTCTTCATAGCTTTTTGTAGCTTCCTCTGCTTCTGTTATCAAATCTAGAAGCGACTGGGAGATTTTTGTCCGGTTTCCAATCACTGAGATCTTGATTTTATCACTGAATATATAAGAGAATGACAACAGTTTCTGTTAGTTTCTTTTTTAAAGTAAAATTTTCAGTCTCATCCTGTTTTGTTTGTTTGTTGAAGAATGTGTTTTCTTATTTTACAAACTAGTTTCCTTCTTACTCTTTTATAGTGTTTTCCTTAAATAATAAAACCTGAAAACTCTACAAATAGCTTTTTTAAAAGGATGAAAACAAGATGTTGTGTACCTTCGGAAGAAAGACATCTCAGACCTCAAATGTTTCTCAAATAAGGCCATCAGGCCTTTAACTTCATCCTGATCAAAGAAAAGAAAAACCGAGTTAAAACGAAATGTAAGAAACGTTCTTGCAACGTTTTGCAAAAGTTATCTTCCATTTTCATCATCACCTCGGGTCTTGCCCAATTTTCGGTGGAGAAAGCAAAAAGTGAGACAGTGTTTATGCCCATAGCAAAACAGTCCTTAGCATTCTCTATAAGCCTCCTGGCTCCGGCCTGGTGACCTTCCGATGTTCCTAGCCCTCGTTTCTCCGCCCAACGTCTGTTTCCGTCTAATATAATCGCCACATGCTTTGGCAGTCTCCGTCGTTTCTCTTCCTCTCCCATTGTACCACTACAAAATAGTTAAGAACAAACAAAATTAAAGGCTTTCTAGTAGAAACATGCATGCAGTTATAGTACAAAGTTTAAGATCCAACGTGATATATTATTTATTTATTTTAAGTTCCTAATGTTTCAATTTTTCATTTATGTAAATTCAAATCAATCAAATGTTTGCATTTGATAAATTAAATTACCACAGAGAGGGTATATATGATTTTTTTTAAATTTGTGGAATGTTAAAACATACAACTTGAAATGTGATGAAGTAAAATAGATTAAAATGTGTCGCCATTGATTTTAAAGATAAATAACCACGTATATAGTTCTATCAATATGGAATCACAAACTTCACTTAGAGAAAACTCTAATTGCTTGGATAAATAAAAAAAAATTCTTAATTAGGTTGGGTGAGAACATACCTAATTTGCTACGCTGAAATACAGGCGTTGGAATACATGGTTAGTTAAAACTATAATTAAAGAACTCATAACACTAAAACTGTGATTTACAGAAGCAAACGTACCGTTTCTCGTTATTCTCCTCCTCATCATCGAGTTGAGAAGCTGCGAGTTTAATGAATCTGAGGATGTTTTTGAAGGAGAGATGAACACTTAGACGCCGAGTTATGAAGAGGATAGGGATGACAAGAAGAGCAAGACAAGTAAAAACAACAGAGACTATATACACCATTTGTTCCATTTCTTTTCCCTTTTTTCCGAATTGAAGCACTCGGCTATGAAATTAGAGAGCTTCGAGTTCAAAGACGCTCATGATCAATGTAACGCTTTGTCTCTCTCGCTCTCGGGCTCTTCTACACAAAGACAGGTCATACGTATTTAAGGTTAATAAGAACTTACGACACTTGAAAATTGCTAAATGGCTTCTCACGTGATTACTAGCTAAAAGGATTGGTATCCCAACTATCTACAAAACTGGGGTAATATTAAGTAAGGTGTTTTATAAAAAAGTATGATGTTAACATTTTACATTCGTCAGGAAAACAATAAAAGGTATGAATCGTATAGATATAGCCATGCTCTTACATTTTGTTTGCATGTTTACAGAGACGTGCCAACATTTATGATTAAGAAAAACGGTTGAAAATAAAGTATCTCAACACTTCTTATAAGACTACAATAATAAACACTATATTACATAGAAAAACCATAAAAATACCAACAAGCTAAATATACATTCTAATAATTTTTTTTGCTTTTATCTATATACAAAGTTTGTAGAGGAGTGTTTTTTCTTCCCAACTTAATAAAAAAATAAAAATCAACGAGCACCCTTGTTTTTAGTAGAGATGTTTAGGCAAGCACTCAAGGTTAGTTGAAAATTGAAATGCACACCAGCATGATGTTCCAATAATACGGCCCAAAAACCGTAAGGCTGTTGATTATTATTTTTGCACTTGCTTTTTATCGAAAAAACTCGTGTTTGGAGCTCTCTTAAATATAAAAAACATGTAACAGAGTGCTGATAAATATAAAATCAGTACGTATATAACGACGGCAAAACAACTAATTAAATCAATGTTGATATTTTTTAAAATAATATTTATTGCTTTAAAATGTTGTATTTTCTAAAATAATAGTTATTACTTCTTGGTTGCACCTCTAGAATTGTACGCCATCTTTTCTCTCTTTATAAAGATGTCATTCAACAGCAACGACCATGCATGGTGTGTATCTTAAATATGATTTATCAAAATAAGAAGTAACACTGAACATGAAATCGAAACCAAAAGGTTGTTTTCTTCATTTTTGTAACAGAAAATACATATATTTCAATTGTTTTAAAGTTGATTCTTTGTTGGTGAAAATAACCTCTTATTTCTTTTTTTGGTTTGGTTTGTATGTAATAGTATATACTTGAAGGTTCCCTTTTGTTTGAAATGAAATCTCGGAACATTTCTTTCAGATTATGTAGCTTGATTCTCTTTGTTCACACTAGTGGTTAGTTCTTATGGTGTAAGAGTTAGGCTTTGTGTTTTTTTTTTGGTATTCAGATGATCGCTGAGTTAGGGTTCATCTCCACTCGAACTGTTTTAGCTCATAATGACCTCACTTGTTTCTTGAGATTCTTCTTCTTAACTAAGTTGACTTGAAGCTGAGGTACTTCTTTAGCTGGCATCGGTGAAGCAGAAGATACTAGAGCCTTAACACGAAAGTATCACAGAGGTACCACTCTTTCTGTTGGGTAGTCTATAGATTCCTTTCTCTGTTTTGATCTTACACGTTCATTAATTAGTTTATCGTTTCTCTTTCTCTTAGGTTTCAGATAATCTGAATGAAGCTACAGTGTTGAGGCGGACCATTGTGGTGAATACATACAAAGAGAGAAGAGGAAGATGATGATACATAGCAGAACTGATATCAAGTGATGATAAAAGTTTCTAGGTGAGATCACAACGACATAGAGGATAAGTAGGTATTATTATGTATATTTATATAAAGTGGTAATGCTTGACATGATCAATACTTTCTCAGTTGATAGCTAGAATATAGGAGATAAGATTTGTTGATCATTAGCTTACACACATATGTTTTCTCTGTACTGTATATGTGGATCTTATTCTACAGTTTTATCTTAACATTTACAGATTGTTTACAGGAAAACACATAGTAGATACAGTTCTAGACAGGAGACCGCTTCTTGAGTTTCTTAGCTATTCCTGCAAAGTACTTACCATGGTAATTTGCCTGCTGAATCTCCAGCTCTGTCGGCTCGCGCGACCCATCAGCTGCATAAGTCCCTGAGCCATACGGTGAACCACCTTTCACTTCTCCCATCTCATACATCCCTTTACCAAATGTATACCCCAACGGCACAAATATCATCCCGTGATGAGCCAGTTTCGTCACTGCCGTCAATCTACACACAACAAAACCAACTACTTAGCTCATGGCCGTCTGTCTTTTTAGCATGTGTAAGTGAAGTGGTCGAACTAAGGTCTAAAATCAAATGTATAAACTAAGGTCTAAATTTTTAAATTTCCTATATACTTCTAAATTTAATGCTTATATATAACTTCAAATTTTATGTGCTACTCATGACTATGTTCTTACGCAGTGAGTTCTTGGCCTCCACCGTGGAAACCCGTACTCCAAAAGATTCCAGCAGGTTTCCCAGCGAGTGCCTGTTTAGTCCAGAGATCATTTGTGTTGTCAAAGAACGTCATGACCTGTGATGCCATCACTCCAAACCTCGAAGGGAAACCAAACATAAACCCATCTGCTTCACCTAGTTGCTCCCCTTGAATCTCCGGCACATCGTCTGGTCTTGGAGCTGCCTGCACTTTCTGAAGTATCTTCTCAGGTAACGTCTCAGGTATTTGCCAGAGCGTTGCCTCCACGTCTGGAACTGAGTTTGCTCCTCGGAGAACCTCACGTGCCATTGTCTCAACGTGGCCGTGCAACGAATAGTACCTACGAGGAAAACAGTAAACCGGATTTTTCGTCAAAACCAAACCGGTATTACAAAACCGGTACAGAATCTTGACCGGATAGATTCAAGACTCACACTATATATATCTTGGTGATCGCCATAGCTTAAGAGCTCGAAGCTTCGGGCACAAGCTAGGATTCTTGTCCCTGAGACAAAGACTTCCAAGATCTGTTACTTTATTATAATCAGACTCATATATAATAAGTTTTAAGAACATAACTAACCTTTTCTGGAAGAGCCAAGCCAAGGAGGAGAGGAAACACGTTGAGGTTCGGAGTTAGCTTCGGGAATGATCAGGAACAGATGAAGTCTATGAATGTGTTCAGGTTTGGTGAAGATGATGATCTTCTTGGAAACTATAGCTGACATGGCTAGAGTTTGACCGACCATTTTTATTCGATCACATGGGCTGATCTTCAAGCCCAATTAACTAAGAAATGAGTTCAGAGTCCAGGCAATCGCTGAAACTACTTGTGACTAATATAAATAAACAATCATCATATATTTAGAACTGTCTTCTTAGTAGACATGGACATTTTATCTGGATCCGACCCGAAACCAACTTGAAAAAGTGCGGTTTGAGTAGTAACCGAACTTATCAGTTTACTTTATTGGATCTTCTTGTAGAGGATCCACAGATCTTAGATCCGACCTAACCCGAACCCTAGATCCGATAGAGTATCCGAAATATCCAAAACTTCTGATATATGTTATGTATATATATATATATTAGTATATTTTTTGGTATTATGAGTCTTATTTTAAGTTTCAGATTTTGGTTTTCAGGTAAAATTTTGGGTTTCAAGTAAAATTTTAGATTTTAAAAATATAATTCGGATAATCAAATAAAATTTTGGATATTTTATGTCTTCAGATCAGATTTTGGATAAAATTTCAAATATTTTTTGGTTATTTAAATATTTTTAGGTATTTTTTGTGTGTTTTGGATATATTTTTGGGCCGGACTCGACATGACCTAAACCGAACCCGATCCAAAACCGACCCAAACCGATAAATTCTAATTATTCTATTAGGTCCAATTATTTAAGAACTCAACCGATTCGGACGCGAAAAATTCTAATTACCCTATTATGGCTAAATATTTAAGAACATCCCTATTAGTGAAACTTAGAGGGGGGGGGGTTGATTCCCTAATTGATTATTATTATATATTTTCCTTTGATTTAAAAAAAAATAACCGAACCAATTTGGGGCCGCCACGTAGCATGTGGCCCGTGAAGCAGTGATGAAACGGATTCACAAATAAGCACTCTTGCGAGACAGGTTCATAAAATCAATGGGGTCCATGAATATTATAATATTTTTTAAAGAAAATGTGAGAGATTGGAGAGTGAATCCCTAATGAGGGTGCTCTAAGATCTGAATGACTCCGACGCGACATGACCTGATACGAACCCGATCCGAGGAACCGAATGCCCATACCTACTTGTTAGTATTTTATATTAAAACAATATTTTAGTAAATGATCAAAATTATTTGGTTAGCTAAATTTTTTGAAATTTTAGAAGTTACATGCTGTTACAAATCTGTTTATTTAGCTTATCTCATATTTAAGAATTGTTAAGTAAACAAATAATTTAGAGAAATGGTCTCAAATAGCATAAACCATGTTCTTTGTCGAACAATGTTGTATTTAATAGCTGATAAAAATCATTATTTGATATATTATTTTTTTATAAAAATTAAATATACATAGATAATATAGAAATAATTTCAACATTTGTTAAATAGTTTCAAAATATGTACTTTTATATATACCTTATTTTTGATTAAAATCTGAAAATATACTTTTTAAATTATACTTTATTATATGCGCTAATACATTATTACTCTAATTTTCATTAAAAATTTAAAACTTGGGAATTAAATTTAAAATATGAAAGTATAATTATTTATATTTTAGATGATATAACTTCTTATTTTAAATAACAAACTGATACAAAATATATTGAAGTTTATTTCCCAAATATAAAATTTACACATCATCGTTGAAATCAAAGAGAATCTATTTTAAAATATCATACATGAAAAAAAAGTCATGACTTATATTTTAATAGACAAGATAGATATATAGTTGATCTCTTTCCTTATATTAACGATAGAATCATTTTGGTCCACATACAATTATGCCATTTGGGAAAATATCAAAATAATTTATGGTAATACACTGATTATAATTAACAAGTAAGGAAACGAATCAATGAAATTTTGATTCTACTACTCATACATCATTTTAAGTTAATCTCCATTGAAATTGAAAAACTAGAGTAACGTATAATTCATTGCATAGGAAAAAGATGGTGAAACGAGCATCTTCCTTTTGTCTCTTCTCATGTGTGGTTGTCTTGTTACTCAGTTTAGTCTCAGCAGTCACAGATAATGGTCAAGATAAACAGGTATATTAGTTTTTATAACAGTAAAATATATATATTTTGGTTCTACCAATCACGTTTTATTATACATGTCGAAGATAACGATGATCATATTTGATGAAGGTGTACGTTGTTTACATGGGATCACTTCCGTCTCGACCGGACTACACACCAATGTCGAATCACATAAGCATTCTTCAAGAAGTCACTGGAGAAAGGTGCGATTAAATTAAATCATTCTCTAATCATAATTTAGTTACAATTAACCCACGGTAAAAAGATTCTAACAAGTGTTACACATATATATATACTCTAGTTCGATGGAAGATCGTTTGGTGAGAAGTTATAAGAGGAGTTTTAATGGGTTCGCTGCCCGGCTCACCGAGTCAGAACGAGAACAAGTAGCCAGTGAGTGATCTTCAATCGAGAAACACTTATGCTGAAATGGTATTGGTATTGGTATTATAAAGGTTAGATAACTAATTAAAACCATTTTATGTTTTGGATAGAAATGGAGGGAGTTGTGTCTGTGTTCCCGAACACGAAGTTACAACTCCAAACAACTGCGTCTTGGGACTTCCTGGGGTTAAAGGAAGGAAAACATACAAAGAGAAACTTGGCCATAGAGAGTGATACTATCATCGGTCTTATTGACAGTGGGATATGGCCAGAATCAGAGAGCTTCTCGGACAAAGGCTTTGGTCCTCCTCCAAAGAAATGGAAAGGTGTTTGTTCCGGCGGCAAAAACTTCACTTGCAACAAGTAATTCTCCAAATTAAATGTCTCTTTTGTAATATTACTATTGTTTATAACATTGCTGTTTACAAATGTATTTTCAGCAAGTTGATAGGAGCAAGAGACTACACAGGCGAAGGCACCAGGGACCTCGACGGCCACGGTTCACACACATCATCCACGGCTGCTGGAAACGCAGTCGCGGGTGCAAGCTTCTTTGGAATCGGCAATGGAACCGCTAGAGGCGGTGTTCCAGCTGCTAGGATTGCTGCTTACAAAGTTTGCAAACCAACAGGGTGTCCCGCAGAATCTATACTGTCTGCATTCGACGATGCGATAGCAGACGGTGTAGATGTCATTAGCATATCCATGGGGGATGACAATGCCAAGACGTATGAGAAGGATTCCATTGCAATTGGGGCTTTTCACGCTATGGCCAAAGGGATTCTCACCGTGAATTCAGCCGGCAACAGCGGTCCGGATCCGAAGTCAGTCGTGGGCGTCGCTCCGTGGATACTAGCTGTTGCTGCCAGCACAACCAACCGTGAGTTTGTCACCAAAGTTGTTCTCAAAAACGGCAAGACACTTTCCGTAAGTAACAAGTAACACTCTCATTCATGTCATAATAGTATCTTCTTTGTCCCTTTCAGACTTATATGTTTTTGTCTTAACAGGGGAAATCAGTGAATGCTGTTGATCTGAAAGGAAAGAATTATCCTCTTGTGGAAGGAGCTTATGGAGAAAAACTTCAGGTCAAGGGAAAAATATTGGTGAACAGAGATTTAGGTAGTTCAGAAGTAGCTGTTGCAACTATAGTTGAAGACTACAAAAACTATGCCTCCACTACCCTTCGTCCCCTCTCTGCTCTATCACACGATGACTTTTATTCTCTCCTCTCTTACGTGAACTCCACAAAGTAACAAAATATATTATTTTACATATTTCTCTAGATTCTTCTTCTTTGTCCAAATATATCTGTGTTTTTTTTTCAAACAGGTCCCCACAAGGCACTGTTCTAAAAACTGAGGCTATCTTTAATCAGAAAGCTCCTAAAGTTATTTCATTCTCTTCTCGCGGCCCAAACCCTATCGCTGTAGACCTTCTCAAGGTGATATATATATATTATACTTTATTTGCATTTCAAACAAAAAATATTTTATACTATTATCTTTTATTTTTCTTTAATGGCTTTTCTTTTACCGGTTTAATAAACAAATGTTGAAATGTAGCCGGATATAACAGCACCAGGAGTGGAGATTCTTGCTGCATATTCACCTTTGAGTTTAGCAAGTTCAGATAAAGGCGAGCAAAGACATGTGAAGTACTCTGTTCTATCCGGAACTTCAATGGCATGTCCACACATTGCAGGCATTGCTGCGTACATCAAGACTTTTCATCCTGAATGGTCTCCTTCCATGATCCAATCTGCCATCATGACAACCGGTAACCAAACCTGAGTTCCACCTTGTACCACAAGTAACCTTTTTGCTTATATATATATGTTCTTATTTAGTCTCTTCATTAACATTTGTAGCTTGGTCGATGAATGCTTCTGAAACTGGGGTTGCATCAACCGAGTTCGCTTATGGAGCTGGCCATGTCAACCCAATAGCCGCTATAAATCCTGGACTTGTTTATGAACTGAACAAAGCAGACCACATCTCCTTCCTCTGCGGCTTGAACTACACTCCAAAAACCCTTAAACTCATTACCGGTGAAGCTGTCACTTGCAGTGGCAAAACCTTACCAAGAAACCTCAACTATCCTTCAATGTCGGCTAAACTTGCTAGATCAAATAGCTCCTTCACTGTGACTTTCAACAGAACCGTCACTAACCTTGGTACCCCCAACTCTACATACAAATCAAATATTATCTTGAATCATGGGTCTAAGCTCAGTGTCAAGGTTTCGCCTAATGTCCTGTCTATGAAGTCGGTGAAGGAGAAGCAGTCTTTCACCGTGACTGTTACAGGCAGCAGACTCGACCCAAAACTGCCATCGTCTGCTAATCTAATCTGGTCAGACGGCGCACATAACGCGAGAAGCCCCATTGTTATTTATACTAGTGACTGATGAGACCACATGCATTCAGATCTTTCTAGCATCATGATTATCACTTCCATCACAATAAATCACCGTTGTTGTTGTTGTCACCGTTTTTGTTGTTGTTGTTGTTGTTGATGATATGTTTTTCTGTTAAAAAGTGTTCCATGTCTAGCCATCTTGTCCCGGGGGTATTAGTGCTAAGTGAGATAATCTTACGGAACTATTGGTCGTTGCTTTATTAAAATGTCCATTAAGGACTTGATTAGTTCAAACAACGGTTACGGTTGCGGGAGTTTGCGGATGCTTACGATCTTTTTTGGTTTTAAAAGATCTGTACTGCAATTAGAAATGAGTACGTTTGCAGGATATTTATGACTAGTTGACTACCAAATGTAATAGCGGTTAAAATATAAATTAACAATATTTACATTTTTTTATAATTATAACTTCTGTTTTAATAGACAAAACTAGCTGATTTTCCCGTGCTCATGCACGGGTATGAATATTTATCAAGTAAATATATTCTAATTTATTAATTTAGATAGATATTTACTTTTAATTATAAATTAATTTATAACTTATATGTATAACTTATATTAATAATATTATATTATTTTAAATTGGAGATACGATTTGGGAGATGTTATATTTAATCGGTTTGATTGTTTTTTGGTCAATAGTCGATTTGGTTACAGTTGTGTATTTTAGATTGCATCTATTTTTTTGAATTCAACTATAATTTTTTCTTTTAAGTATACTAAAAATTTGATTATTATTGCATTTAGATTGGTTATCGTCTTATATATGTAAATATATTTTAGTAAGATTATGTATGACTTAATATATATTATGCTTATAATGAAATTAAAAATAAACTGAAATTTTGACTCAAAATTACATAAATGAATATAACGATAATATTTTGAAGTCTCATTCATATATATAAATTTTACAAAAAACTGAATTATAACAGTTGGTTAATAATTTATTTTTATATATTGATATTTTTGAGTTATCCTGTAATCTATATGTATAAAAATAAATAAATAATTATTTTAAAATTATATGTTCTTGTTGTAGTTAAATCTTTAATTTTGGATATAAGTTAGATTCGTTCCGTTACTCGTTTTGTGAGTATATTGAGTTATATATATTTTTCTAATTCAAATGAAAATATTATTATTTTTATACTAATTAAATTAAATCAAATTAGTTTTATTGATTTCTTAGTGCAAGTGTTTTTAGTATTGGATATATGTTGATTTTTACGAAATATTAAAAAGTAAAGTAACGATCAATAGGAATTTACATACATAAAAATGAGTATAAAGATAAACTTTTGAAATTTCATGAGCACATACTAATATTTACAATAATTAAATATTTCTAAATTTTAAATTATTTTATGCTTTAGATTTCTTAAAAGGTAAACTATAACGTATTTTAAACAATTTTAAAAATGAGAACGTAGATTTACTTGAGTATTTTGATTATTTATATATTAAGTTCCACAAGCATAAAAAACATAAAATTAAAAGAAGCTAAATAGTAAAAAAAATTTTAATAATGATAAAATATAATATTTTCATTCTATTAATAGTGTATAGTGCTACGTTATTTAAAAGGATTTTAAAATTATTTGATCAAAATATATATTTTTGTAAAAATATTTTTAGTTTCCTCTCTAATATCTCTTAAATAAAAACTAAATATGTAATTTTAGGAAAATTTCGAAAAAATTGTTAAATTTCTTTTATATATAAATATTTACTTTTTATTTCTGTATTAAAAAGTACACTTAACTAAAAAATTAAGTAAATCTTATTGTGAAAAAAGAAAATACATTATTAATATTAATCTTATTTAATATTTTTAGTTCATTAAGGGTATCTATGTAATCAACCATCGTGAAAGTTAACGTGAGCGCGACACATAGGAAACTGACTTCTCAAATAATATTATAGAGATATACGTATACGTATAAAAATGAAGCATTATTAAAGTATATTCTAATGGATCTTATAGTTCATTTTCTGTTGTTGAATTTGTCTAAAGCAATTTTTACAAAGCATAATTCTAAATTATTTTTGTTGCATTAAAATTTAAAATAATCCTGTGCAAAACAAAATTCACTAATAAAAATTTAAGATTAATGTAACTAGCAATGACTATTATCTTGAGATATTAATCTTAATATCTTTACTGTTGGAATTTATCGTTCAAATGTATAAAATAATTTAAATAACTTTTAGTAGAAAATCTATTTTAAAATATTATATATGAAAAAAAAATCACGACTTCTATTACAATAGACGAGATTTTTGACATTTTGTTATACAAATATAAAAGTAAATTAAAATATATTTTTTTCAAAAAAAAATCTATTTTACAATATCATAAAAAAAGTCATGACTTCTATTTTAATTGACAACTAGATTTGGACCCGCGCAACCGCGCGGGTTTTGTTTATATATATATATATATATTTGTTTTATATCATTAATAACGTTAGTCATATGTTTAAATGTTTATATAACTATTACAAACACAATAGTTTTATAGCTTGTACGTTAATATCAATTGTTTCTTATTATATATTTATCTAATTTGTTTTATATTTAATTATTAATATTAATATATGCATGAAAAATCATATTATTTTATATATAATTTATACTAAATTATTATTTGAGTTTCAAAGTTAGATTACCGTTTATTAAACTTTTTATGTTTATAAAGATAATATGATATTATAAAAGTTTAAGATATGTTAAATTTTTACATGTATTTATAGTTACTAATGTTAATCCGTTCTGCCAATGTATTATATATTTTTAACATTAATATTTTCTATTTATGAAAATACAATTGATGAATTTATCAATTTAATATAATTTTATAACATTCACGTTATTATAATAATTTCATTTAATTTGATAGTTTATGATTATTAAATAGATAAAAGGAATAAAATCTGTTTTCATATATATATATATATATATATTAATGTATAGTTATTTTCATTACTAATTCGAAATTTTATTCAAGTTATTAATTAGTGAAATATTTATATAATGTTTTTAAAGTTAAGATCTTGCTAAAATCTTTTCAACAGATTTTTTAAAAGGAATTAATACATATTTATATTAAAATAAAAAGATATTAAAGATATTATGATTGAAGTGGTTACAAAGAAATGAAATATATTTAATAAAACTTTTTTTTGCTAATGGTCCAAATAAAAAAAAAATCACACATGAAATGAGTCATGACTTCTCTTTTAATATAATAGATAGATGTATATGTATATAGTTGATCTCTTTCCTTATATTAACAGTAGAATCATTTTGTCCACATACAATGATGCTATATGGGAAAATATCAAAAAAAAGTATATGGCAATACACTGATTATAATTAACAAGTAAGGAAACGAATCAATGAAATTTAATTATGATTTGTTTCTTCACACGGTTTGGGTATAAATCTACTACTCATACATCATTTTAAGTTAATCTCCATTGAAATTGAAAAACTAGAGTAACGTATAATTCATTGCATAAGAAAAAGATGGTGAAACTAGCATCTTCCTTTTGTCTCTTCTCATGTGTGGTTATCTTGTTACTCAGTTTAGTCTCAGCAGTCACAGATAATGGTCAAGATAAACAGGTATATTAGTTTTTATAACAGTAAAATATATATATTTTGGTTCTACAAATCACGCTTTATTATACATGTCGAAGATAACGATGATCATATTTGATGAAGGTGTACGTTGTTTACATGGGTTCACTTCCGTCTCGACCGGACTACACACCAATGTCGAATCACATAAGCATTCTTCAAGAAGTCATTGGAGAAAGGTGCGATTAAATTAAATCATTCTCTAATCATAAATTGGTTATGGTAAGAAGATTCTAACAAGTGATACACACACATATATATATATACTCTAGTTCGATGGAAGATCGTTTGGTGAGAAGTTATAAGAGGAGTTTTAATGGGTTCGCTGCCCGGCTCACCGATTCAGAACGAGAACAAGTAGCCGGTGAGTAATCTTCAATCAAGAAACACTTGTGCTGAAATGATATTGGTATTATAAAGGTTAGATAACTAATTAAAACCAGTTTATGTTTTGGATAGAAATGGAGGGAGTTGTGTCTGTATTCCTGAACAGGAAATTACAACTCCAGACAACTGCGTCTTGGGACTTCCTGGGGTTAAAGGAAGGAAATCATACAAAGAGAAACTTGGCCATAGAGAGTGATACTATAGTCGGAGTCATCGACACTGGTATTTGGCCAGAATCAGAGAGCTTCTCTGACAAAGGCTTTGGTCCTCCTCCAAAGAAATGGAAAGGTGTTTGTTCCGGCGGCAAAAACTTCACTTGCAACAAGTAATTCTCCAAAATTTAGACCAAAAAAAAAACTCCAAAATGTCTCTCTTATAAGATTAATATTGTTTGAGATTGATGATGTGTTTACAAATGTTCCAGCAAGTTGATAGGAGCAAGAGACTACACAGGTGAAGGCACTAGGGACAGCCAGGGCCACGGTTCACACACAGCGTCCACAGCTGCAGGAAACGCAGTTGCGGGCACAAGTTTCTTTGGAGTAGGTAATGGAACGGCTAGAGGTGGCGTTCCAGCTGCAAGAGTGGCTGCTTACAAAGTTTGCGACCCGACAGGGTGTACAACAGAAGCTATACTGTCTGCATTCGACGATGCGATAGCAGACGGTGTAGATGTCATTAGCATATCCATGGGGGATGACAATGCCAAAACTTATGAGAACGACCCCATTGCTATTGGGGCTTTTCACGCTATGGCCAAAGGGATCATCACTGTGAATTCAGCCGGTAACAGCGGTCCAACTCCGAACTCGGTCGTGAGTGTAGCGCCGTGGATATTATCCGTTGCAGCAAGTACAACCAACCGTGAGTTTCTCACCAAAGTTGTTCTCCAAAATGGCAAGACACTTGTGGTAAGAAATTGTATCTTCTTTGTAACAAAAATAAAATAGTATCTTCTTTGTTAAAAAGTATCTTCGTTTGGGTTTTGTCTTAAACAGGGGAGATCAGTGAATGCTTTTGATCTGAAAGGAAAGAACTATCCTCTGGTGGAAGGAACTTTGGCAGAAGAATTCAAGGGAAAAATATTGGTGAGCAGATACTTAAGTAGTTCAGATTTAGCTGTTGCAACCATAATTGAAGACTACAAAAACTATGCCTCCATTACCGCCCGTCCCCTCTCTGCTCTATCACCAGATGACTTCCATTCTCTCCTCTCTTACGTTAACTCCACAAAGTAACATTCGGTCTTCTTTCTGTTTCATATTTTAAAATTTCTCCTCCTTCTTTGTCTCGATACGTATGTGTTTTGTTTCCTTCAGGTCTCCACAAGGCACTGTTCTAAAAACTGAGGCAGTCTTTAATCATAGAGCTCCGAAAGTTGCTTTCTTCTCTTCTCGCGGTCCGAACACCATTGTTGCTGATCTTCTAAAGGTAACAAACATATATCTTTCTTTTTTTTTTCTTTTAATCTTTATTGGCTTTTCTAAACCGGTTTGACAGAGAATGTTTGACTGATATGTAGCCGGATATCACAGCACCAGGAGTGGAGATTCTTGCTGCATATTCACCTTTGAATTTACCAAGTGTAGATATAGGCGAGCAAAGACATGTTAAGTACTCTGTTCTGTCTGGAACTTCAATGTCTTGTCCACATGTTGCCGGTGCGGCTGCGTACATCAAGAGTTTCCATCCTGACTGGTCTCCATCCATGATCCAATCTGCCATCATGACAACTGGTGAGCAAAAATCATAAGCTTTTAGTTTCTTGTACCACAAGTAACCTTTCTACTGATATCTCTTTAAAAGTTTCTTGTGTCATACGTAACCTTTCTGCTGATATCTCTTTTCTTATATCGTCTCTTAATTAATAACCCTCACAGCTTGGTCGATGAATGCTTCTGAAACTGGTGTTGCATCAACCGAATTTGCTTATGGAGCTGGCCATGTTAACCCCATAGCCGCTCTAAATCCTGGACTTGTCTACGAACTGGACAAAGCAGACCACATTGCCTTTCTCTGTGGCTTGAACTACGCTCCAAAAACCCTAAAACTCATAACCGGTGAAGCTGTCACTTGCAGTGGAAAAACCTTACCAAGGAACCTCAACTATCCTTCAATGTCGGCTAAACTTGCTAGATCAAATAGCTCATTCACTGTGACTTTCAACAGAACCGTCACTAACCTTGGTACCCCTAACTCTACATACAATTCAAAGATTTTCTTAAATCACGGGTCTAAGCTCAATGTCAAGGTTTCGCCTAATGTCCTGTCTATGAAGTCGGTGAAGGAGAAGCAGTCTTTCACCGTGACTGTTACAGGCAGCAGTCTCGACCCAAAACTGCCATCGTCTGCTAATCTAATCTGGTCAGACGGCGCACATAACGTGAGAAGCCCCATTGTTATTTATACTAGTCACTGATGAGGCCACAAGCCACATCTTTCTATCATCATGATTATGTTGCTATGTGTTTTTTTAAAATAATCCACCATTGTTGTTGTTGTTGTTATGTTGCTATGTGTTTTTTTAAAATAATCCATTATTGTTGTTGTTGTTATGTTGCTATGTGTTTTTCTGTTAAAAAAATGTTCCATGTCTAGCCATATTGATCCGGGATCGTATGTGCGCTTAGGCATGGGGACATTCGGATATTCGGTTCCGGATAGGATAGGAACCATTCGGTTCCAGGTATATCAGATAAATTATTTTTATATCTAATAAGTACTTATGAGATTTCGGTTCGGTTCCAGATACCCATTTAATATATAAATCAACTATATATATATATATATATATATATATATAAACAGAATATATTAGTTAATATGTTAATTTTAACAATATATATTCTTATAGAACCAATTATCCTGATATGTATACAAAACTAATTATCCATTTTCTTAGACCATGTACAGTGATTGAGAGAATTCAACACCCTAATTTAATACTTTTCACAATCCATAATATGATATCCTCTTTATTCCACTTATCAATTCAACATTTATATAAATTTATTTATACAATTATTCTATTTAGTAAAATTCATCACTCTACCTCACTATTTTTTCTTTCTTATATATTCATTTACTAAAAATAAGAAAATGTAATTTAATTAAAATAACTATAACTTAATCAAATTTGAAAATAAATATGTATTTTATATTTTTGCAAATAGTAAAAAATAATAATAAGTATTTAAATATGTTTCACAAAAATAATGTTCTAGTGTCCAAATAAAATCAAAACAAGTATCTATTTATTCTTTAAAAATAATAAATTATGATATGAAATTAATAGATGATTGATTTTAAATAACTAGGTGAAAAAATACAAAATGTTTATGTAGCCAATTAGAAAATACCATATATTGAACTCATAATTAATTAATATAAAGTTTCATATAAGGAAATGTGTTTTCCCACTATTTTTGATTCATAGTCTTATATTAACATATAAACTTATTCTTGGGCTCACCAACCAATAGGATGGTGTTATTTTATATTTGATATCTTTTTAAAAAGAACAAAATCTTGTTAAGTTATATTATGTTTTAAAAATAAAATAAAAAATAAATAAAAATAATAACATTTACAAAAAACAAAAAAAAATCTTAAAAAAACATTTTAACATTGTATATGTTTTTAAAATAAAGAGATAAAAATAAAATAAAAAACTAATAGTTGTAAAACATAATTTAAAAAAGCTTTTAATATATATTTAAAATGAAAACAAAATATTGTTACATTATATTATGTTTTTAAAATAAAATGATAAAATAAATAAAAATAGTATAATTGGTTAGTATTAATATTTTTGATTTAATGTTTAAGATCTTTCCAAAGAGTTTATGATTTACCCAAAGGTTTAGGGTTTAGTGTTTTAGTGTTAAAATATTTTTTTTTCATTTTTTTGTAAATATTAGTATTTTATTTATTGTTTTTTTATTTTTATTTTAACATAATATAACTTAACAAGATTATTTTTTTAAAGATATCAAATATGAAATAAAACCATTATATTGGTTGGTGAATCTAGATGTTCAGCGTAAGAGGTGAATCCAAGAATAACTCATTAACATATAATATATAATACGTTCGTTATAGTTAGCAAATAAGGAAACAGAGACAATGAAATTTAGTAAGGATCTTTTACCAAAAAAGAAAATTTAATAAGGATTTGTTTCTTCACACGGTTTGGGTATATATTCTAGTACTCATACATCATATTATGTTAATCTCCACTGAAATTGAAAACTAGAGTAATATAACATAAGAAAGAGATGGCAAAAGGATCATCTTCCTTTTCTCTCCTCTCACGTGTCGTTGTCTTGTTACTCAGTTTAGTCTCAGCAGTCACAGATGATATTGGTCAAGATAAACAGGTATATTAATTTTTTATAACAATGATGTATATTTTGTGTCTACCAATCTTATGCATGATACAAGATAATGATGATAATACTCGATGAAGGTGTACGTTGTTTACATGGGTTCACTTCCGTCTCGACCGGACTACACACCAATGTCGAATCACATAAGCATTCTTCAAGAAGTGACCGGAGAAAGGTGTGATTGAATTAAATCAATCTATAATAATTTGATTAGTTATAATTAGCCCACGTTAAGAGGATTCTAACAAGTGATATATGCACACACACACACACACATTTATACTCTAGTTCAGTGGAGGGTCGTTTGGTGAGAAGTTACAATAGGAGTTTTAACGGGTTCGCTGCGCGACTCACTGAGTCAGAACGAGAACAAGTAGCCGGTGAGTGATCACACTTTTGCTGAAAATTGTATTATAACAGTTAGGTAAATTTATTTAAACCATTTTATGTTTTGCATAGAAATGGAGGGAGTTGTGTCTGTGTTCGCAAACAAGAAGTTACAACTCCAGACAACTGCGTCTTGGGACTTCATGGGGTTAAAGGAAGGAAAAAATTCAAAGCGAAACCTAGCCGTAGAGAGTGACATTATCATCGGTCTTATTGACACTGGGATTTGGCCAGAATCAGAGAGCTTCTCTGACAAAGGCTTTGGTCCTCCTCCAAAGAAATGGAAAGGTGTTTGTTCCGGCGGCAAAAACTTCACTTGCAACAAGTAATTCTCCAAATTAAATGTCTCTCTTGTAATATTACTATTGTTTATAAGGAAAAGGCTGACATTGTTTACAATGTTTTTCAGCAAGTTGATCGGAGCAAGAGACTACACAGGCGCAGGCACTATGGACATCGATGGCCACGGTTCACACACAGCGTCCACAGCTGCTGGAAACGCAGTGGCGGGCGCAAGTTTCTTTGGAATAGGTAATGGAACGGCCAGAGGTGGCGTTCCAGCTGCAAGAATCGCTGCTTACAAAAGTTGCGACTGGTTTGGGTGTAACTTCGTAGCTGTATTGTCTGCATTCGATGACGCGATAGCAGATGGTGTCGACGTAATTAGCGTCTCCCTTGGGTATGACAATGCCACCACGTATGAAAAGGACCCCATTGCAATTGGGGCTTTTCACGCTATGGTCAAAGGGATTCTCACTGTGAATTCAGCCGGTAACAACGGTCCAAATCCGACATCGGTCGTGAGTGTAGCTCCGTGGATATTAACCGTTGCAGCAAGTACAACCAACCGTGAGTTTCTCACCAAAGTAGTTCTCGGAAACGGCAAGACACTTGTTGTAAGTTTTTTAATTAATACTCGCATTCCTATCATAATAGTATCCTCGTTGTCCAACAAATGCTTTTGTCTTTGGCTTCTAAATAGTGATCTAGGGAATTAGTGGGAACAATGAATTCTTATGTAATTTTTTTTTGAAAAAGGGCATATTAATCATGAAAGTATTTTCTACATATGAAAATTATAGAACAGTCCTTTCGTTTAAAAAAATTATAGAACAAAAACATTCTTTATAAAAATTGGTGTGGAGCAGAAGTAATAAATAATTATTCTTTTTTATGTTTTATACTTATTTTTTTTCCTCTTGATTGTTTTTACAGGGGAGATCAGTGAATTCTTTTGATCTGAAAGGAAAGAATTATCCTCTTGTGGAAGGAACTTTTGGACAAGAATCTCAGATCAAGGGAAAAATATTGGTGAATAAGACATATTCAGATAGTTCAGTAACAGCTGTTGCAACCATAATTGAAGACGAAGACAACTATGCCTCCATTTACGCTCGTCCCCTCTCTGCTCTATCACCAGATGACTTCCATTCTCTCCTCTCTTACATTAACTCCACAAAGTAACAAAATATATATTTTCTTATTTTTTTGGTGTAAAAATTATTTTACATTTTTCTCTAGATTCTCCTTCTTTGTCCAAATATATCTGTGTTTTTTTTTCCAAACAGGTCCCCACAAGGCACTGTGCTAAAAACTGAGGCTATCTTTAATCAGAAAGCTCCTAAAGTTATTTCATTCTCTTCTCGCGGCCCAAACACCATCGCTGTTGATCTTCTAAAGGTGATATATATATATATATATATATATATATATATATATATATTATACTTTTTTTTTTCTTTATTGGCTTTTCTTTTACCGGTTTAATAAACAAATGTTGATTGAAATGCAGCCGGATATAACAGCACCAGGAGTGGAGATTCTCGCTGCCTATTCACCTTTGGGTTCACCTTCAGACGATATCGACCAGAGACATGTGAAGTACTCTGTTCTATCCGGAACTTCAATGGCATGTCCACACATTGCAGGCATTGCTGCGTACATCAAGACTTTTCATCCTGAATGGTCTCCTTCCATGATCCAATCTGCCATCATGACAACCGGTAACCAAACCTGAGTTCCACCTTGTACCACAAGTAACCTTTTTTTGCTTATATATATATGTTTCTTATATAGTCTCTTAATTAACATTTGCAGCTTGGTCGATGAATGCTTCTGAAACTGGGGTTGCATCAACCGAGTTCGCTTATGGAGCTGGCCATGTCAACCCCATAGCCGCTCTAAATCCTGGACTTGTTTATGAACTGAACAAAGCAGATCACATCACTTTTCTCTGCGGTTTGAACTACTACACTCCAAAAATCCTTAAAATCATTACAGGTGAAGCCGTCACTTGCAGTGGAAATACCTTACCAAGAAACCTCAACTATCCTTCAATGTCGGCTAAAATTTCGAAAACTAATAGCTCCTTCACCGTCACTTTCAACAGAACCGTCACTAACCTTGGTACCCCTAACTCTACATACAATTCAAAGATTGTCTTAAATCACGGGTCTAAGCTCAGTGTCAAGGTTTCGCCTAATGTCCTGTCCATGAAGTCGGTGAACGAAAAACAGGCTTTCACGGTGACTGTTACAGGCAGCGGTCTCGACCCAAAACTGCCTTCTTCTGCTAATCTAATCTGGTCTGATGGTACACATAACGTGAAAAGTCCAATTGTTGTTTATACTGATGGGTACTGATGAAGCATTCTCATGTTATCATAATCATCAGTCATCATAATAAATTCAATCCTTATTGTTACAATAAATTCAATCATATTGCTTCATCTTGTAGTTTCTCACCTTTATTTACGTCCCATCATCATATTTCTTTCTGTGGGGAAAAATAAATATGGAAATTGAGATGCGTCTTATTTCTATTGCCACCATGTTTTAGCTTTCATTTTGATTATTTTTGTTTGCTAAATTCATTTGATTTCTTGATATGCTTTTTGGATTAGGGAAACAAAATTAATATGAGTGTCGGCAAAACTTAAACATTTAGGCTTCTGATAGAATGTCTAATGGGATTTTTTTCTCAACATAGAGTTACATATGTAGTTCATATTTAGTTATGATTATCTCAAAATCATGAAAGACTTTGTGTGTTAGAGAGAAATAGTTTCTCATATTTCTTCTGATTCATAAATAGCGTTATTTTTATATTCTAGTGTTGCAAAAATATCAGTTTAGAGTTCCAGTTTAATCTTAATATTGATATACACTATACATTGATTTATAAATAGTTTTATTGATCTCAAATACTATTGGCTAAACTAGGTAAGGAATCCGTGCGATGTCGCATGGAGATTCATTTTATAAAAATAAATATATCGTATTGTATAACTTTTATTTTTATGAAAATACTATTTTTTTTAAATGGAAATTTTGTAACATGTGTACAATGTAGATTACATGTATCTATATTCATTTATATATGCTATTAAAATTTTATATTGGTTTTATAATTTGAGATTATAATTCAATTTCATATGCCAATACTAATTTAAAAATATATTTCTTATTATTATTTTGTAAGTTATTTGAAATTATAAATACAATTTAATATATTAAAGACTAATTAAAAGAAGTAAACACATTTAAATCTAATAATTTCCTAAACTAATAAAGAAAATAATAATGATGATTATGACATTCATAATTTATTTTAAGCCATGTGAAAATATATGTATAGTGAAAATATGATTACATGGCAACGTTAAGAGATCTTCTTCACTAACATATTCTTGTTGGTAAATTACATATGTATTTTTTCTAACTATGTCAGTGCATGATGAAACTATTTATTAAAACAAAAAATCTATTTTTTTCTTGAAATATGTGGATTAACCCATACGAAAAGAATGAATTTTCTAATAAATACTAACTATACTATTTAGCCTCTTTTGTGTTCTTTAAAAATACCTAACCACACTCTAAATATATATATATATACATATATATATTTATTCTAAAATTATTTTCATGGTACATGGGCATCATTTCTAATTTTACAAGGAGTAATTTATTTAAACTTCATATACCGCCTAATAAGTAGACTAACCTCTATAAAAACTCTATTTCTGGTAAAACGGAAACACATAAGGTCTCCAACCTCTTAATTCTTCAAACTATGCCAGTGCATGATGCATAAATTAATTAAAATAAAATACAATATTTTCTAATTTATCTTGAAATATGTGGGTTAATCCTTACAAAAAGATCGAGTTTTCCAATAAATGTTATATATAAATCTTAGTTTTGTTTAAAAATACCTAACCACATTCAAAATTTGTATTAATGCACTAACCTTATGATCATGGTACATGGGCATAAGTCTTAGTTTTCAACCAAATTTTTTAATAAAACTCTATATACCAACAAAACCAATGAACATAACTCTTAAAATATCCATTTTCTAAAACAATTTGGACAACTAAGATATCAAAACTCTTTGATATTCATCTTATATCAATGTTGAATGCAGCTATGCATAAATACAAAAATTCCATTTTTTTAAATTTATTTTTAAATCAGCAGGTTAACCACTACGAAAAATCAAGTTTTTCCGATAACTTTCATTTGTACTTAAGTTTAGCCTATTTAGCGTTGTTTAAAATAGCTAAAACATTAAAAAATTATAATAACGTAGCCTAAATTTATTTTATGGTACATAGACATCATTTATAATTTTCTAAAGAGTAATTTAATAAAATTTCATATACCATGTAAATCAAAGAACTAAACCCTATGAAATCTCTATGTTCTAGAGAAATTAAGACAACATAGGTGTCAAAAATCATTGGTCTTCATCATGTATATGTGCTGGATGCATCTATGCATTCAAAAATTACCATATCTTTTTAATTTATTTTGAAATTTGTGGGTTGACCCTACAAAAAAAATTGAGTTGTCTGATAAATGTTGTATAATAAAGTTTAAGCTCTTTCTTGTTGATTAAAAAAATACCTAATCACATTATACATTTATATTAATGTATGTTAAACTTAATTTTGTCAAATACGGGCAATATTTCTAATATTTAATGAAAAATTTAATAAAACTTTATATTCCATCTAATTCAGTGGACTAACATGTCAGTGCATGATGAAATTGTGTATTAAAACATATTTTCATGATACATAAGTTCTGGAGAAATGGAGAGAACTAAGGTCTTGAACTCTTTAATTTTTGTTACATGTGAGTGCAAGATGAAATTATGCATTAAACAAAATACCATATTTTTCTAATTTATCTTTAGAAAAGATCGAGTTTTATATATATATTATTGTTTAGCCTTATTAATGTTTTTAAATACTTAAACACACTCTAAATGTATATTAATGTATTTTAAACATATTTTCAAAATACATATCATTTATAATTTTTCGGCGAGTAATTTTTTAAACTTTATATATTACCTAATTACTGTACTAACCTCTATAAAATCTATATTTTCTAGAGAAATAGAAACACCTAAAGTGTCAAGTCTCTTTAATCTACATACTACGCTAGTGCATGATGCAACTATGCATTAAAAAATTATCATATTTTCTATTTATCTTGAAATATGTGGTTAACCCCTACGAAAAAATTGCATTTTTCAAAATATGTTATCTATATTATTTAGCCTCTTTAATGTTGTTTAAAATACATAACCACACTCAAAATTTATATATATGTATGCAAAAATTATTTTCATGGTACTGTCTCAAACATCTTATAAGATATTTGTTAAATAAAAAAGTTTTTTTTTAAACAATAACAACATATATATATGAATACATTTAAATGATTTAATTAAACTAAAATTATAAAAAATTATTTTTATCAATTCAAGTATGATATATTTTAAAAATCTTTAAATTTAAAAATCTATATATTTTTAAATGGTATAAATTTAATTTTAAGCCAATGATTAACAAATTTCCAATGTGTGACTTATAACGGTTTAATAATTTATAGTTGTTTACTAAAATTATATATGAAAAAATATTTTTATATGATTATTATGATTTTAACCTTTTAATTATATAAATTAAAAATGTGAGAAGATACACAAATTTATTATCATATCTTTTATTCTTTAAAATTATTAATTTAATATATATATTTAATCATATAAGGTAATTTCTTACCTTTAATTTAAAGATAGAAAAGGAAGATTTTGTAGATTATTAATTAATTTTATGGTTATTATAATGAGAAGTATAGTATATGTTTACATTGATCCACTTAAATCTGTAAGTACTTTATGAATCATTTTAGTGATGGCACATGATAATTCAAATGTTATAACGTTTCTCAATTAATAGATTACAGATTTGATTTTCAACAAAAAAGGTAAATAATATATATATTTTGAACTCAAAATAGATGTGGCAAATTAAATCTTAGATATGTATTTTAAATATGTAAATGATGTTGACTAAAACAAATCAGTTATCATTGATATCGTTGATATAAATATCATTCAAACTACGGTAATATAATATTAATAAGAAACAGAACCAAAGGATTTAGGCATGATTTCTACTATTTATGCCTCCTATAATGTCCATCCCATAGAAATTTACAGATTACAGTAACCATTAATTCATTTTATAGGAATTAATGGAGAAATTACGAGCGATCTCATTTTGTCTCCTCTCATGTGTCCTCGTCTTGTTCTTGAGTTCAGTCTCAGCAGTTACAAATGATCCTCAAGATAAACAGGTATGTTCTCATAATTAACGATTATCAAGTATTTTGTTTATGCCTTATAATATATGAATCCAATCTATCATACATGATGATATAATATAACTCATGAAGGTGTATATTGTTTACATGGGATCACTTCCGTCTGGGAAAGAATACACACCAATGTCTCATCACATGAGCATCCTTCAAGAGATCACCGGAGAAAGGTGCTAATAAACTGATCTAGTCTCCACTCATTTATAAGTTATAATTAGTTTACCTTACGATGGAGATTCTATCCAAGTGATAAATGCAATATACACATTATGTATACAGTTCAGTCCAAGACCGTTTGGTGAGAAGTTACAAGAGGAGTTTCAATGGGTTCGCTGCCCGACTTTCTGAGCCAGAACGAGAAAGAATAGTTGGTGAGTGATCTTTGAGCGAGACACACTTATACTGAAATGGTCTTCCAATGGTTAGATCATTTAAACCAATGTCTGAATTTTGTTTTAGAAATGGAAGGAGTTGTGTCTGTGTTCCGGAACAAGAAGTTACAAATCCAAACGACTGCGTCTTGGGATTTCATGGGGTTAAAAGAAGGAAAGAATACAAAGAGAAACCTAGCCGTAGAAAGTGACACTATCATTGGTGTCATCGACACTGGGATTTGGCCAGAATCCGAGAGCTTCTCACACAAGGGCTTTGGTCCTCCTCCGAAAAAATGGAAAGGTGTTTGTTCAGGCGGCAAAAACTTCACTTGCAACAAGTAAACCTCAAGTTCTCTCTTATAAAATATTAGTATTGTTTTTAAGAAAAATTAAATAAAAAATTAGTATTGTGTAGGGCTGAGACTGATGTTCTTTACAATGTTTCAGCAAGTTGATCGGAGCAAGAGACTACACAGGCGAAGGCACCAGAGACAACCAAGGCCACGGTTCACACACATCATCCACTGCGGCTGGAAACGCAGTTGCGGGAGCAAGCTTCTTTGGAATCGGCAATGGGACCGCTAGAGGCGGCGTTCCAGCTGCTAGAATCGCTGCTTACAAAGTATGCATTGGCACAGAGTGTACCTCAGAAGCTATACTCTCTGCTTTCGATGACGCAATAGCAGATGGTGTCGACCTCATAAGCATCTCCCTTGGTGCAGACGATAAGGTCCCCAGGTATGAAGAGGAACCCATTGCTATTGGGGCTTTTCACGCTATGTCCAAAGGGATTCTCACTGTGAATTCAGCCGGAAACAGCGGTCCGGATCCAAACTCTGTCGTGAGCATAGCGCCGTGGATATTAACAGTTGCAGCCAGCACAACAAACCGTGAGTTTCTCACCAAAGTTGTTCTCGAAAACGGCAAGACACTTTCCGTAAGTATCAAGTAACACTCTCATTCCTATTTTTGTTGGAACTTTTTGTTTTGTTTTGAACATTATGAATAGTGTATTCATATGTCAAAAATAAAATTTTATTAAAAATAGAAATAGAGGTCTAATGTGTGTGATTTGAGTTTGGATTTGTTAATTGTATAAACCAAATATATGTTTATTCCCCTTTTTATATTGATAAAATATAAAAAAAGAAATCCATTATAATATAGACAATTGTTTTTGTCTTAACAGGGGAGATCAGTGAGTGCTTTTGATCTGAAAGGAAAGAACTATCCTCTTGTCTACGGAGATTTCATCGATGGTTCTCAGGTCAAGGGAAAAATATTGGTGAGCGGATACTCAGTTAGTTCAGATGTAGCTGTTGCAACCATAGTTAGGGACTACAAAAACTATGCCGACATTAGCCTTCATCCCTTCTCTACTCTATCACCAGATGAATTTGAGTTTCTTGTCTCTTACGTTAACTCCACAAAGTAACTCTCAATTTGTTTCATGTACTTAAAAATCTGCTCCAGATATTTTTTTTTCTGTCCTGAAATATCTATGTTTGTTATTCTCAGGTCCACCCAAGGAACTGTTCTAAAAACTGAGGCAGTCTTTAATCAGAAATCTCCTAAAGTTGCTTCCTTCTCTTCTCGTGGTCCAAACACAATCGCTGTTGACCTTCTAAAGGTGACATTTACTGTTTTATCTTTGTTTTACAAATATATGGTTTTGAGACAAAAAGGTTGATTGAAATGCAGCCGGATATAACAGCACCAGGAGTGGAGATTCTCGCTGCCTATTCACCTTTGGGTTCACCTTCGGACGAGCACGGAGACCGAAGACATGTGAATTACTCTGTTATATCTGGAACTTCAATGGCTTGTCCACACGTTGCAGGTGTGGCTGCTTACATCAAGACTTTTCATCCTGACTGGTCTCCAGCCGTGATTCAATCTGCCATCATGACAACTGGTAACGCAAAACTCACATCCAGCTTTTAGTTTCTTGTAAGACAAGTAACCTTTTGGCTGATAACTCTGTTCTTATATAATGTCTCTTAATCAACATTTGCAGCTTGGTCAATGAATGCTTCTGAAACTGGATTTGCATCAAACGAGTTTGCTTACGGAGCTGGACATGTGGACCCAATAGCTGCTCTAAATCCTGGACTTGTCTATGAACTGGACAAAGTAGACCACATCACCTTTCTCTGCGGCTTAAACTACACTTCCAAAACCCTTAAACTCATTACCGGTGAAGCTGTCACTTGCAGTGGAAAAACTTTACCAAGAAACCTCAACTATCCTTCGATGTCGGCTAAAATTTCGAAAACTAATAGCTCCTTCACTGTCACTTTCAATAGAACCGTCACCAACCTCGGTACCCCCATCTCTACATACAAATCGCAGATTGTCTTAAATCACGGGTCTAAGCTCAATGTCGAGGTCTCTCCTAGTGTTCTAGCGATGAAAACTGTGAAGGAGAAGCAGTCTTTCACCGTGACTGTTTCAGGCAGCAGTATCGACCCAAAGATGCCTTCTTCTGCAAGTTTAATATGGTTTGATGGCATCCATAAAGTTAGAAGCCCCATTGTTATTTATACTGATGTTCCTAATGATGATTCAATCTAATAATCACCATATTTAATATTTAAAATAAACCAATATAATCCTTATGTTTTATTAATTTCATTGATCTACGCAATGATCTCTTGGCTTCCGATATATGCTAATATCTTAACTCTTTTTTCTTTTGGTCAAAGCTAATGTCTTAACTCTTAAGCACAGTTATATAGCTGAAGTTCACGGTCTAAAATCAATAAGATAATGCAATCTCGAAGGATTGCAGACCGTGAAAGTGAAAACTTACACCCCCACATAAGCCAATTTTTATATGATTTTAGGATCCAACAAACTGAGAAAATATTAACTATAAGGTATATTTTCTTACAATAAAAAAGGACCAAAGGATTACCGAACTCACTGTCAGAAAGATTATTGAAACTTTTATATAGAACACGTTACTCCAAACTCAAAAAATTATATGTGGTTGGCTTATTTAAAATTCAACTGAATTGAAATTGTATTTATATACGAATAATTATATTTATATTATATTTTGTTTGATGATTATGATTTTCAATTTTTCCTTTTTACTGTTTTAAACGTCTTTATCCTCTAGTTAAGTATGTATAAAATCTAATAAATTTTGGTTTTTGTTTGTTTTAGTTAAAATATGTTTAAATTGAAAAACATATTTGCTAATTATGCTTATTAATTATTCCATTTTTTTGTTCAAAATGAATATTTATACCTGAAATTTACTTTTACGATGATATATGAGTTATTAGTTATTAATATATTTAAAAATATTGCTAAACATAATGCTATGTCATATTTACAAAAGTCATGTCATTTTATTTGAATGAATGTAGGGATGAAAAATAAGCAAATCACTTTGTAGATAAGTTTATAAGATTTTAGTTTTCAAAAATGAATGTAATTAATGATGACAAATAAGGAAATCACTTCCTAAATAAGTTAAGTAATTTTTGGTTTTGAGCAAGAAGTTGAAAAAGACTTTGACTTCAAAGTAGAAGAGGCAATTTAGTTATGTAAATACAATGTTCACTAAAACAGGTCAATATTCAATGCTATCATTATTGTAAGTCATTCCAAATTCTGGTAATATATTTGCAGTAAGAGAAACAGAACCAGAGGATTTGTCTACTAGTGCATCTTATCATATGCATGTCCATCCCATAAAAATTTACATATTGCTTCATCTTATAAAAAATGGAGAAATTACCAGCAAACTCATCTTGTCTTCTCTCATGTGTATTTGTCTTGTTCTTGAGTTCAGTCTCAGCAGTTACAGATGATCCTCAGGATAAACAGGTATTGCCTCATAATTAACGATTATCAAGTAATTTTTTTTTATCTATTATTTGAATCTAATCCATCATACATGATGATATAATATAACTCATGAAGGTGTATATTGTTTACATGGGATCACTTCCGTCTGTGAAAGAATACACACCAATGTCTCATCACATGAGCATCCTTCAAGAGATCACCGGAGAAAGGTTCTAATTAACATATTCATTCCCTAAATTATAATTTGTTTACGTTATGATGAGGATTCTAACAAGTGATACATGCATCATACACAAATATTTTTATATATACAGTTCGATCAAAGATCGTCTAGTAAGAAGTTACAAGAGAAGTTTTAATGGGTTCGCTGCCCGGCTCTCTGAGCCAGAACGAGAAAGAATGGATGGTGTGTGATTTTTTCTATCTTATAACCCAACCCATACGTAATAATGCTGTAAGATAACTTAAACCAATGTCATAATTTTTGTTTTAGAAATGGAAGGAGTTGTGTCCGTGTTCCGGAGCAAGAAGTTACAAATCCAAACGACAGCGTCTTGGGATTTCATGGGGTTAAAGGAAGGAAAAAATACAAAGCGAAACTTAGCCGTAGAAAGTGACACTATCATTGGTGTCATTGACACTGGGATTTGGCCAGAATCAGAGAGCTTCTCTGACAAAGGCTTTGGTCCTCCTCCAAAGAAATGGAAAGGTGTTTGTTTAGGCGGCAAAAACTTCACTTGCAACAAGTAATTCTCCAACAAATAGTATTCTTTTGTAAGATTAGTATTGTTTACAAATGTCTTTTCAGCAAGTTGATCGGAGCAAGAGACTACACAGGCGAAGGCACCAGGGACATTGACGGCCACGGTTCACACACATCATCCATCGCGGCTGGAAATGCAGTTGCGGGGGCAAGCTTCTTTGGAATCGGCAATGGAACAGCTAGAGGCGGCGTTCCAGCTGCTAGGATCGCTGCTTACAAAGTATGCAACAGCACAGACTGCTCTGAAGATGCTATACTGTCTGCATTCGATGACGCGATAGCAGATGGTGTGGACTTCATCAGCATCTCCCTCGGGGGAGGGGGAGTGGCCTTTAGCTACGAAGAGGACACAACCGCCATCGGGGCTTTCCACGCTATGGCCAAAGGGATCCTCACTGTGAACTCAGCCGGTAACAGCGGTCCGAGTCCAACCACAGTTAGTAGTGTTGCGCCGTGGATATTAACCGTTGGAGCCAGCACAACAAACCGTGAGTTTCGGACCAAAGTTGTTATCCAAAACAGCAAGACACTTGTGGTAAGTATCAAGTAACCATTCTCATTCCTATGAATAATATATAGTATCTTCTTTCTTTGTCCCTTTCAGACATCTGTTTTTTTTTTGTCTTAACAGGGGAGATCAGTGAATGGTTTTGATCTGGAAGGAAAGAACTATCCTCTTGTCTCCCAAGGATCTGATCAGGTCAAGGGAAAAATATTGGTGAGCAGAGATTCATTTAGTTCAGATGTAGCTGTTGCAACCATAATTAAAGATAATCAAAACTTCGCCACCGTTAGCGCTCATCCCCTCTCTACTCTATCCCCAGATGACTTTGCGTTTCTTGTCTCTTACGTTAACTCCACAAAGTAAATCTCTCTGTTTCATGCACTTAAATATTCTCCAGATTTATCTTTTGTCCTGATATATATGTTTGTTTTCCTCAGGTCCCCACAAGGCAGTGTTTTAAAAACTGAGACAGTCTTTAATCAGAAATCTCCTAAAGTTGCTTCCTTCTCTTCTCGCGGTCCAAACACAATCGCTGTTGACCTTCTAAAGGTGACATATACTGTTTTATCTTTGTTAGATTTTGTTTTACAAATATATGGTTTTGAGACAAAAAGGTTGATTGAAATGCAGCCGGATATAACAGCACCAGGAGTGGAGATTCTTGCTGCGTATTCACCTTTGGCTTCACCTACAGACGCGAACAGAGACCCAAGACATGTGAATTACTCTGTTTTATCTGGAACTTCAATGTCTTGTCCACACGTTACAGGAGTGGCTGCATACATCAAGAGTTTTCATCCTGACTGGTCTCCAGCCGTGATTCAATCTGCCATCATGACAACCGGTAACGCAAAACTCATATCCACCTTTTAGTTTCTTGTAAGACAAGTAACCTATTGGCTGATAACTCTGTTCTTATATGGTGTCTCTTAATTAACATTTACAGCCTGGTCGATGAATGCTTCTGAAACTGGATTTGCATCAACCGAGTTTGCTTACGGAGCTGGACATGTGGATCCAATAGCTGCTCTAAATCCTGGACTTGTCTATGAGCTGGACAAAGCAGACCACATCACCTTTCTCTGCGGCTTAAACTACACTTCAAAAACCCTTAAACTCATTACCGGTGAAGCTGTCACTTGCACTGGAAATACCTTACCAAGAAACCTCAATTACCCTTCAATGTCGGCTAAAATTTCGAAAACTAATAGCTCCTTCACCGTCACGTTCAACAGAACTGTCACCAACGTCGGTACCCCCAACTCGACATACAAATCGCAGATTGTCTTAAATCACGGGTCTAAGCTCAATGTCGAGGTCTCTCCTAGTGTTCTAGCTATGAAATCTGTGAAGGAGAAGCAGTCTTTCACCGTGACTGTTTCAGGCAGCAATATTGACCCAAAGCTGCCTTCTTCTGCAAGTTTAATATGGTCTGATGGCATCCATAAAGTTAGAAGCCCCATTGTTGTTTATTCTGATGTTCCTGATTCAGTCTGATAATATTTAATATAATAAATCAAAATAATCCTTTTGTTTGAGTAATCTCGTTGATTGTATAGTTCTTATATAGAAGCTCGAGCTCATGCGATTACTGGGAACAACAGTTTAAGCTTGAATATCCATTTTAAAAAAATATTATTATTTGTGATCTGCTTCATTTTTGTTTTACTGGTATTACAAATTAGTATTTACTTTTTTTCATATAGTTACGGATATCTTAATTTTTTTGTTTGGATTGAAAAGAACAACGAATCAAATCAAAATTTACGGGATATTTTGCCAAACTCTACATACATGTGCATATTGATGTGAACACCTATATAATTAAATATTAACTATAAGTGATGATTTTAATTCTCTAAGAATCTCAAATATTTTGTTTTCAATGTTTTCATTCTACCATCGATCAAATTGAAATGATTTGTCTTAATAATTTTCTTTTTTTTTTACAATTATGATCTAGATTTGATTTGATTTTTCATGTATTTAGAAATTATAATATGAAATCATTGGTTTGACATCGAGACTATATAAAATTCATATAACATCAAACCAAACAAATAATAATAATTTTTTACTTATCACTAAAAAAGTCTAAAAATCTAAAGCATTTTATCCGAATAAATATTAATTTAAAATGGTAGTTATATTTTAATAGCTTAAAAACCCAAAAAAACTAAAACCGAAATGATATCACGATTAAACATGCTTAATTAATATCTTCTTATCTTAAGAAATAATAAAATTAATAATATCATTTCGCGCAAGATGCAGATTATTACCTAGTGTTAATATAATTGCAATAAGAAAAACAAAATCAGATGATTTTCTACTATATATTTATGCATCTTACCATGTCCACAATGAATGTAATGGTGACAAATAAGGAAATCACTTCAACAGAAAATTAAATAAGTTAAGATATTTTAGTTTTCAACAAGAAACTAATTATATAAATAGAATGTTGACTAAAAGAGGTCAATGTTCAATGAGAAACAGAATCAGAGGAGTTTTCTACTGTATATACATCATATCATATGTATATCCCATAGAAATTTACAGATTACTCTATTTTATTAGAAAATGGAGAAATTACCAGCGAACTCATTTTGTCTCCTCGCATGTGTCCTCGTCTTGTTCTTGAGTTCAGTCTTAGCAGTTACAGATGATCCTCAAGAGAAACAGGTATCATTGTATCAAGTATTTCGTTTATCTTTATTATTATCTGAATCTAATACATCATACATGATGGTATAATATAATTCATGAAGGTGTATATTGTCTACATGGGATCACTTCCATCTCGGCTAGAATACTCACCAATGTCTCATCACATGAGCATCCTTCAAGAGATCACTGGAGAAAGGTGCTAATTAACAGATTCATTTTCTAAGTGATAATTAGTTTACTCTATGATGAGGATTCTAACAAGTGATACATCTATTATACACATATATTATATATACAGATCCATCGACGATCGTTTGGTGAGAAGTTACAAGAGGGGTTTCAATGGGTTCGCTGCCCGGCTCTCTGAGCCAGAACGAGAAAGAATAGCAGGTGAGTAATCTTTGACAGAGACACACTTATCTTTTTAACATGCACACAATTATGTTTAGGCATGATTAGGTACCCATTCAAATTGGATTTTCGGATTTAAGTTTTATTTTATAACACTTCCTAAATCTCATTATAGTACATTTGAAAGTATAGATCTGGTTCAGATATAACACATCGGTTTTGGATCAGTTTTATATCACATCTTAGAACCCATAAAGTAATCATATATTATTCAGATTTATATTATATCATATCAGTTCGGATATACCTGAAGTAAAATCTAAAATTTAAAAATAAATCATAATAAATATATAATTATTTATATAAAATTGAGTACTTAAGGTATTTTTTTTTAAAATTCAAATACTTATTGGTAGATACTATATCAAAATAAATATGAAGTTAAATATTTAAAGTACATATTTATGTTTTAAATATTTATATTGTATATTAATTAGATGTTTGGAACGGTTTTCTTCGGAGATTTTTGTTTTTGTTTTTCGGGTTCGTTTAATAATACCTTGGTTTCGGATATATTTCGTAATACCTTACAAGACCATTAGGCTATTTCTTACATTTCAGACCAGGTAAGGATCAGATTTTCGGTTCGGATTAAGTTTGGATTTTGAGTTACGGATATTTTATGCTGAATCCTACTTATATTCTTAGATAACTGAAACCAATGTCTGAATTTTGTTTTAGAAATGGACGGAGTTGTGTCTGTGTTCCGGAGCAAGAAGTTACAAATCCAAACAACAGCATCTTGGGATTTCATGGGGTTAAAAGATGGAAATAATACAAAGCGAAACCTAGCCGTAGAAAGTGACAGTATCATCGGTCTTATTGACACTGGTATTTGGCCAGAATCAGAGAGCTTCTCTGACAAAGGCTTTGGTCCTCCTCCAAAGAAATGGAAAGGTGTTTGTTCCGGCGGCAAAAATTTCACTTGCAACAAGTAATTCTCCAAATTAAATGTCTCTTGTAATATTAGTATTTTTGATAAGGAAGAGGCTGACGTTGGTTACAATGTTTTTCAGCAAGTTGATAGGAGCAAGAGACTACACAGGCGAAGGCACCAGGGACCTCGATGGCCACGGTTCACACACATCATCCATCGCGGCTGGAAATGCTGTTGCCGAGGCAAGCTTCTTTGGAATCGGCAATGGAACAGCTAGAGGCGGTGTTCCAGCAGCTAGAATCGCTGCTTACAAAGTCTGCGACAGCACTGGGTGCAGCGATGATGCTGTACTGTCTGCATTTGATGATGCAATAGCAGATGGTGTGGACTTTATCAGCATCTCCATCGGGGGAGGGGGAGGGGGAGGGGCCCGTGGGTATGAAGAGGACCCCATTGCTATCGGGGCTTTCCACGCTATGGCCAAAGGGATCCTCACTGTGAACGCAGCCGGTAATAGCGGTCCGAGTCCAACCACAGTTAGTAGCGTTGCGCCGTGGATATTAACCGTTGGAGCCAGCACAACAAACCGTGAGTTTCTCACCAAAGTTGTTATCCAAAACGGCAAGACACTTGTGGTAACCATTCTCATTCCTATGAACACTTGTGGTATCTTCTTTATTTGTCCCTTTCAGACATTTGTTTGTGTCTTATAACAGGGGAGATCAGTAAATGCTTTTGATCTGGAAGGAAAGAACTATCCTCTTGTCAACCAAGGATCTGATCAGGTGAAGGGAAAAATATTGGTGAGCGTATATTCATTTAGCTCAGATGTAGCTGTTGCAACCATAAATAAAGACTACATAAACTATGCCACCGTTAGCGCCCGTCCCCTCTCTTCTCTATCATCAGATGACTTTGAATTTCTTGTCTCTTACGTTAACTCCACAAAGTAACTCTCTCTGTTCAAGCACTTAACTATGCTTCAGATTTTTCCTTTGTCTTGATATATCTATGTTTGTTTTCCTCAGGTCCACTCAAGGCACTGTCCTAAAAACTGAGGCAGTATTTACTCAGAAAGCTCCTAAAGTTATTCCATTCTCTTCTCGCGGGCCAAACCCTATCGCTGTAGACCTTCTTAAGGTGACATATACTGTTTTATCTTTCTTCGATTTTTGTTTACAAAAATGATTTTAAGAGACAAATGTTGATTGAAATGCAGCCGGATATAACAGCACCAGGAGTGGAGATTCTCGCTGCCTATTCACCTTTGGCTTCACCAACTTCAGATATAGACGACAGACATGTGAATTACTCTGTTCTATCTGGAACTTCAATGTCTTGTCCACACGCTACAGGCGTGGCTGCATACATCAAAACTTTTCATCCTGACTGGTCTCCAGCCGTGATCCAATCTGCCATCATGACAACTGGTAACGGAAAACTCATATACAGCTTTTAATTTCTTGTATCACAAGTAACCTTATATAATGTCTCTTAATTAACATTTGCAGCTTGGTCAATGAATGCTTCTGAAACTGGGGTTGTATCAACCGAGTTCGCTTATGGAGCTGGCCATGTCGACCCAATAGCTGCTTTAAATCCTGGACTTGTCTATGAGCTGGACAAAGCAGACCACATCACCTTTCTCTGCGGCTTAAACTACACTTCCAAAACCCTTAAACTCATTACCGGTGAAGCTGTTACTTGCAGTGGAAATACTTTACCAAGAAACCTCAACTATCCTTCAATGTCGGCTAAAATTTTGAAACCTAATAGCTCCTTCACCGTCACTTTCAACAGAACTGTCACCAACGTCGGTACCCCCAACTCTACATACAAATCGCAGATTGTCTTAAATCATGGGTCTAAGCTCAATGTCGAGGTCTCTCCTAGTGTTCTAGCTATGAAAACTGTGAAGGAGAAGCAGTCTTTCACCGTGACTGTTTCAGGCAGCAGTATCGACCCAAAGATGCCTTCTTCTGCAAGTTTAATATGGTTTGATGGCACCCATAAAGTTAGAAGCCCCATTGTTATTTATACTGATGTTCCTAATGATGATTCAATCTAATAATCATCATATTTTATCTAATAAATCAATATAATCCTTATGTTTGAGTCATCTCGTTAATGTCTTAACTCTTAAGCACAGTTATATAGCAGAAGGTGAAAGTGAAGCTTACACCCACATAAGCCCATTTTTATATGATTTAAGGACCCAACAAACTGAGAAAATATTAGTTATAAGGATATTTCTTTACGATTAAAAAAGGGCCAAGAGATTATTGAAATCACTGTCACAAAAAGTATTGAAATTTTTATTCAGAATACGTTACTCAAAACTCAGAACAGTTAAATGTGGCTGAATGGCTTAGTCTTCTCCTTAATCGGTCCTTCGAAAATAATTACTGGTAGTCATTAGTCAACTAATCATTAACTCATTGCATAACTATCTTTCCATATTTTCATTTGGCGCCAAATAAATTCCCATTGATGGTCTCTCCATTTACCACTTGGTCAGTTACAAATTTACAAACAAAATAACTTTGACTATTCCTAAACTACCCTTTATTCACATTATAGGTCTTGTTTCTCTTACGAGGATGTGATCGTCTTTACCTGATCAGATTAATTTAATCAAAATTACCATTAGCTAAAGACTAACCAACCAACTAGCTCTGTCGCCATTTGGCATATTGCACGGTCTTAATTGCCTTTCCTATTTAAGTATTTTTAGTTAAATTTTTTTTTATCAAATAGTATTTTTAGTTAATATTTTACTTATATCACAAAATGAAAATAATTAAAAGACGACTAAAGTTGATGAGTTTTGCTGCCACACAAGCGAGTAGTCATTAGAAAACTATTGGATATTGTTCTACAATCGACTTATGTTTGCTGGTAAATACTGTTTAATAAACAGCAATAGCGTCGTATAACGTTTATATAATAGGAAATGAATTGAGAGAGTTTTGGAGAAATATCGACTTGAAATTTACTGACTAATAAGCCTATATTACTAAATATAGTAATCAATTAAAATATTGATACGTTTTAGTTATCAGATTTTCTAGTCTTCTTAATCAGCTTCTCTTTATTATTTTCTTTTAACTTTAAATGCATATACATTTTTATTTCGTTTTATATTTTTTTTAAATATAAGAATTAGTATAATTTAATGGGTAATTAATTCATTAGTCTATATAGCAACTGATTAAGCTCTCTCATATTCCTTGATACTAGCTAAACTCCTCTTTGTGCTCTCCTCTCCATTCTATTAATCTTTTATTTTTCCTCTATGGAGCATCGACGCCTTGTCCACGGAGCAGCGCCTCCGTTGACCGCGGTGGAGAGATTCTTATACGGTCAAAAGAATGATACCTTGTGTCCCAAGAAACAAGATTGTTCTAGAGACCGACACCCACCGATCATGATGAAGACAAAGGCGATTGAGATCAAAAGTGACAACAAAGAGAATCTTACCTTTGGTCCAAGGACGGAGAAACAATTGGTCGTAAAAGATGCAACCAGAGATTCTCAAAACCCTACGAAGAAGCGACCATGCAAGAATCTTATCAAAGGGCAATGGACGGCTGAAGAAGACAGGTATATGTTTACAGACATAATTTTATGTATATTGACATAGATTGATTTATCCTTAATATAAAAATCTAAATTAATAGTTATGCATTTGTAAATACGAACGTAAATGTATAGGAAGTTGATAAGGTTAGTGAGGCAATTTGGAGAGAGGAAATGGGCATTGATCTCGGAAACACTTGAGGGAAGAGCAGGCAAACAATGTCGTGAGAGATGGCATAATCATCTTCGTCCTGATATCAAGGTTTTGTCCTAATGATTTAACTTCTTTTGTGTTTTATACCTATAGCATATGTTTTTGTAAATTTTTTAATATTTATTATATAAATATAGATACATGTTTGTGTAGATCTAGGGTTCTAATTAACATAAGTCTCTATCTACGTTTTTGTCGTGTATTTTCAGAAAGATGGATGGAGTGAAGAAGAAGAAAGGGTTCTTGTAGAAGAACACAAAAAAATTGGTAACAAGTGGGCAGAGATCGCTAAACTCATACAAGGACGCACCGAGAACTCTATCAAGAATCATTGGAACGCGACTAAAAGACGCCAAAACTCAAAACGCAAACAAAAACGTCGTCAAGCAAACGCGGATAGCGACGGTAGCGATCTCTCTCCAGCAGCTAAAAGGCCATGCATTCTCCAAGACTACATCAGAAGCATCGACAATAATGTCAACAACAAAGACAATGAAGATAATGTGAACTCCATCAAGGTACTTTCTACACCGAATCTTGATCAGACCTATTCGGATGGAGATTCTTCATCGTCGGTCCTTGGAGACCCATATGACGAAGAGCTTGTTTACCTACAAAACATCTTTGCAAACCATCCGGTTTCTCTTGACAACATTGGTCTGAACCAAACTTCTGACGAGGTAAACCAGTCTTTATCATCTCGGTTCACGATCAAGAACCCTAACTCGCACAAAAGTGTATGGACTCATCATCAGGATCAGGCAACGGTTACTGTTCCTGTGTCTACTACTCCGCACCTTGCGTCTGATGTCTACTTGTCTTACTTATTGAATGGTACGGCGTCGTCCTACTCCAACCCGCATTTTCCGTCTTCCTCATCTTCCACGTCATCGACAACAGTGGAGCAGGGAGGCCATAGCGAGATGCTTGTCCCTAATGCTAACTCTACAGGCGAAAGAAGAGAGATGGATCTGATGGAGATGCTATCTGGTTCTATTCAAGGTAGCAACAAATGTTTCCCACTGTTCTAGCTACCAACATGATCATGGTGATATTATGCGATCATTGTTATCATGCATGATTATGGTCATTCTCTATATTTCTTCTCTTCGGTTACTTTAATAATTTATGTTCGTAAAACTTTCTATAGAACATAAGATTCCAACGTCTTATTTGCTTCTTTAATCTGTAGCCGAATATTTTCTTCAATTTACAGTTTAAACCTTTATCGTTTATTATTTGTGCGTTTCAAGTAATTTTTTGCCAACATTTTGTTCAGGTAAATGTAGTGGTTTGTTTTAGCTAGTAATTAGTGCAAAATTACTTTCCACTTACGTTATAAAATTGGTTAATCTATATATAAGTCCATTATATTGATTTGCGAGCGTAATTGTTTTAGTTAGAGGTTAGTGCGAAATTATTCCCCACTTACGTTATGAATTGGTTAATCTAAATATGGTCCATTAATTCAATTAAGTTTATAATTAATCAGTATAACCTCTAGACTTTTATTTCAAAAAGAGTTGAACAAACTTAAACAAACAAAGTCACAAAATGTATATATATCCTAGATTCATAGAAATTTTGTAGGTGGAGAAATCATAGGAAAGTAAAATAGATTGCTTAAGTATAGTCTAAAATGTGGGCTTGTTTAAATATATTGTTTTAAGTGGGTAAAGCGTTGTTATGCACCTACACAATCTTCGGCATGGCATGGTTATACAACGAAACGTCTCCTCTCGGGTGGTGGACGTTGAAGCCAAGACCAAAGGAGGAGAGAGAGTTGGCTCATTTGTATGAGCGTCGTGAGTTTCCTTATCCAGGTGATAAAGAGGCCATGGAGGATTTCGTTGCAAAGGGAGGAATGATCGGTACAGCGATTGGGCCTAAAGGAGTTGTTGAATCCGAAGGTGAAGCTGATAATTACCAGAAAGAAATGGAGAAGAAGAAGTTTGATAAAGAGGCTCAGAAACTGTGGTTGAGGATGAGGAATGAGGTCATGACTGAGCTTCAAGAGAAAGGGTATGATCTTGAGTAAGGTACAAAAGAGTTGTGATACAATAAACTTGTGAAAACATACAGAAGTGAACACTATGAACGTCTTCTTCTTATTATATAAATGGTGAGAAGAGATGGATAGAGTTTAACAGTATTTTGTGCGACTAGTAGAGTAACGTTAATGAAACTCATAAACACCAAATCACAAACCAGTCCCCAGTTTGATTGTCATTACACAACAAATCTAGAGAAGAAGATGAAAGATTACATCACAACCCACAAAGCCAGGACAGGACACAACGTAGAACCCTTTTTGGGAGTATTTTATATATAAATATACAGAAGAGAGACATCACATCTCTCAAGCGAATTTAGGGGTAGGCAAGGCAGAGCGACCAAGGCCGCTGCTGCTGCTGCCTCCTCCTGCTGATCCTCCTCCTTGCGGTCCAAGCTTCTTAATCCAATGTTTCAGACTCTTTCTTGGATCCTTGCAGATCTTGTTTGATGTCAGATTCAAGCTCCCTTCACGTTCCAGTGAAACCCTAAACTGTTCAAGTACTTTCACTATCTGCCAGAACTCCGGTCTCTTGTCCGGTGCAACCGACCAACACTGCTCAATCAGAGCTTTCATGGCCCCTGGGCAATCTTCAGGGATAGCTGGCCTAATGTTCTGCACGAAAAGATCAACATTATAAACAACACAGGACCTCACAAGGCATTGCTCCTCATAAGGTTCTGCACCAAAGATAGACATTATAAACAACAAAGTTACCTTGTGTACAACTGCAAAAGCAGCTTGAATAGGATTCATGTCCTCATAAGGAATAGCTCCAGCTATCATTTCCCATAGAACGAGTCCAAAGCTGTAAACATCAGCCTTTCGCCCATGTGGTTTCCTTTTTATCATTTCAGGTGCCATCCACCTATAAGTCCCTGGATCATCAGCCAGCATGTCACAGTACTCCTCCTCACAAGCTATGCCAAAGTCAGCAATCTTTAATTGGAAGTCTTCGTCGATCAATACATTTTCTGGCTTAAGATCCCGATGAATAATGTGTTGAGAGTGAATATACTCCATTCCTCTTGCAATATCCAGAGCAAAGTCTATCAGCTTTTTCAAAGAAAGAGACCTATTCTCAGGCTTGTTCAGAAAAGATCTTAGACATCCTTGAGGTAAATACTCTGTGAGGACACAATATGCAGGCGGATCTTTATACGCTCCCACAAACTGTTTTAGCACAACAAATAAGAGAAGAAAATTTAGCACAAACCATAACTATCATTCCACTTGTACCAATGTTCACTAACTAAGCAACTATTGAACTTTAACGTATTATTAATTTATTTGTATATGTTTTACATTTATATCAGACATTTTAGTTGTATGTTTAATTATACATTATACTCATGAACTATTAAACTAGATAGACAAATTTATAGATTTAAACTAACATTACTGATTGTAGAGATTTAGACCGATTTAACCGATTAAAGTAGTATAAAATGTTCCTGACAAGACCAATTTACCGCCTAGACCGATTTTTAGAACATTGACTTGCACTAACAAAGAATAAAGAGAATCAACTCCACCTTGATAACATTCGGATGGGACAACCGCGACAAAAGTGTGACTTCCTTAGTAAACTGTTTCTCTAAACGTGCTCCCAAACATCCATTCTCATCATCCTCAGGTACAGTGATAAGCTTCACAGCAACAGCTTTATCTTCATACTTCCCATGGTACAGTCTGCTATACAACCCATGAGCAAACCTCACCCCAAAGAAAAGCTTCGACATATCAATACGATACTCTTCAGCAGCATCGTCAGCACTCACTTTACGCCCCGTATTATCGAAAATCTTAGACCATCCGGCATCCTTCTTGCTCTTCACCCTCTCCTGAATCCTCAGTGTGCTTAGATCTCTGATAGGAACCGACGGGGACCGTAAGTTGAACGATCTTCTCTTGTCAAAAGAGTTTTTATGGGATAGCTTAGGCTTCATCCCCTTCTCAGAGTCCATTCTTCTCGGGTGGGGAGTAGAGAACCTCTTACGCTCAGACCTAGCTTCCTTGAAGACATCGGGAAGTGGCGCTGTCTGAGGTGAAGGGGAGACAGACCTCTGTTTGTTGGTTACAGGGTGTGTCTGTACTTGGGAGTCAACAACTTGGGTAGTAGTGGAATCTTGAGTTGTAATGGTTTGTGAGTTAGTTGGAACAGGTTTTGTTGTGAGGGGAGAAGTGTTTAGAGGGAAAGATGATAACTTTGGGGAGTTGAGACGGTAAGAAACAGTTTGAGAGAACTTTGTTCTCCTAATCCAAGAAGATGCCTCTTCATCCATTTCTCTCTAACTAACTAATAACAACTAAAACTCTTCCAAAGTTTTATGACTGAAGAAAATAACAAACTCTCTAACAGCTTTCCTCTTCCATAGACTAATGGTGGATCTGAGACTGCAGAAGCTAAGTGTTACCTTGAAATCAGGAAACCATTGAAGCTAGGGAGGAGGGAAAGGAAGTGGATCGGAGGGAGGAAGATCCGGGGAGGAGGAGGAGGAAGAAGGGAATCGTATGGATTCTGGGAAGACCTTTCTTTGACGAATCCAGACCTCTTACGCATTAGATGGATTATTTATTTTTGGAAACTTTTTGAGGAAAAAATAACGTCAAAACGACAGTGGATTAGTCTCTCTGTCACCATCTCTGAGATGCTCTTATTATTCTATCTGATTGAGATGCTTAAATTATTTGAGAAATTAGGTGATAAAGCTAACAAAAAAATTCATAATTCACAAATGACCAAAATCATATCCTCTCTCCTCTTTTCTCTTCTTATCTCTCTCTATTCTTTTTTTACACAACTAATTTTTTTTCTTAAGTATTTCATAAATAAGCCCTAAATTATTTGACAAAAAAAGAAGCTTAAATTATTTTAGTTTTTTGGTCAAAGTTTAAATTATTAAGTTTCTTTTTTTTTCTTTTAAATATTTTAAATAAATTTAAGGGTTTGGGTTTGGCCCAATACTAATATGGTCGGCCTACTTACAGTCCATAAATTATTTATGTTATCATTGATTACATAACATAAAAAAAGTTTATCAAAATTAAATAAACAAATGAAATGAAAAGCATATAAGATGTAATGTTGCAAATGCAGTTTAAAAGTCTGAAAGTTGAAAAAACCCAAAACAGGTTACACATATCGTTTGGAAAAAAAGGTTATTTCCTTTCCAAGCATCAAGGGATGCTAGCTTTGAGAAAAGAAAGTAGTTACACTGGCACAACAAAATTGCAAACAAAACATCACAAACAGATATAAACAATCACATGAAAAAGAAACTTAGTCATAGTTACAGCAGCATCAAGGGTTGTATGCTTTTTAGGCTAGCGACCACCAAATAGTACTGTAACGTCCTCAAATGAGAAATTAGCCGAGGAGGAGGTAGCCGTCATTTCCGTTACTGTTTCCTTGCTTATATTTGACATACCAAATCCAGCTTTAACAAATGAAATGTCTGGAATACTCGCAATTCCTTCCAGGTAGTGTACTATTTGTCTCATGCTAGGCCTGTCTTCTGGGCTACTCTGCGAACACAGCATGCCTAGCTTCAAAAGCAGCTCGGCCTCTCCAGCATCGAAGTTCCCTTCCAGTTTACTGTCAACAGTTTGCATTAAATTATCTATGCTTCCGCAACCAACAACCCATTTAAGTAAAATCATCTCCTCAAGTGGTCTTTGAGTGTCTATTGGCCTCCTTCCGCAAACCACCTCAAGAAGGAAAGCTCCAAAAGCATAGACATCGGTCCAGGTAGTGGTCACTCCCATTGTAGTAAGCTCTGGTGCCATGTAGCCTATGGTTCCTACCACACTCGTTGCTTCTAGATTCGTGCCACGATCATGGAATCTCGCAAGCCCAAAATCTCCCAACCTTCCATTTAGATCAGCGTCCAAAAGAATGTTGCTAGCTTTTATATCTCTATGTAACACAACTTGTTCCCAGTCTTCATGGAGATACAAAAGAGCAGATGCTACTCCCTTGACTATATTCAATCTCTGACACCAAGTGATGTCTTTCACCTTGTCGTTATTGAACAAGTAATCATCCAGGCTTCCGTTTGGCATGTATTCATAAACCAAAAGCAGTTCACCTTTGCGTCTACAGTAGCCAAGGAGCTGCACCAAGTTTTTGTGCCTTAGACGTCCCATACTAGCGATTTCCGCGACGTATTGTTGCATTCCTTGTTGTGCATCATGGGAGACTCGCTTAACTGCGATTTGAGTACCGGAGCGAAGTTCTCCTTTGTATACTTTTCCAAAACCTCCAGCTCCAAGTAGCTGACTCTCCTTGAAACCTTTGGTTGCTTTGTAGAGTTTTTTAAATGAATACCTTTGTGGGATGTATTCTTGTTCCCACTGTTCGAGCACTTCTGCGTACTTCTTTCTCTTGCAAATGTACCAAATTACACCTAGTACCACGAAAATAATTCCAGGGATAGCAAATAGATAAATCGCTAGAAATAGAGGTGCCAGAGAACTAGGCCTGGAAATTGGTGGACTTCTCTGAAATGCAGGATCCGAAATCTTTGAGAGGTCAAGGCTTTCTGCTTTTCCGCCTTTCTTGAAACTCCACCCGAGGATAAACTGGTCACTACTGAATATGCCTGTGGATCCAGAGAAACCTACAACCATGGTCTCATTGAAAATTGCGGAAAGATTGATGGATCTTGACAAGAGAGGCACACTTGGTTTGATGGAACTTGACATGAGAGCTGAAACTGGCTTTGGAGTTGGTACTGGAGCTAACGTTACATTTAGTAGCTTCTCTGATCCATCATATTCTATCCATATCAGAATATGATTTCCACTCCCAAGCAGCATAGTTTTATTCTTCCCCTCTGTAGCATTAAAGTAGCTAGCATTGGCAGATTCGACCGAGGCTATACTGTTAATATCAATGCCCACATGGTTACTGCTTTCGTCAAATGCTTCAGGGTTTTGATTAGTATCAAGCTCTACAGCCAAGATATGGTTCTCACTTTTTCCGTCATTTGTTTTATTAAAAAGCCCTAAACCATAAGTTTCAGTGCCGCCATACCTGAGGTCTGTGGTAGGAGATACCACAAAAGCCATTCCTTGATTGTCTCCTTGATATTGAAAAATTGCAACGATAAACTCTGTTGAGAAGGAGTATGAAGAATCTGTGAAGTTCATGGGAAGTTTGTGGAAAGCATGACCAGTTCTCCTCGCTGTCTTATTTGTAAGATGCAATGGACCGTCGCGGGTAGTTGCTATTCCATCAATATGCAGGTCTGCTTTACTGAAGTTATAATACACAAACTGATCACCTTCTTGAGCTAACACCAGAGATGTCACATGGATACAAAGTATGATCCAGAAACAGAAACACATTGATACTAGAACTCCAGCCATCTAGAGCACCAGGGATCTTCTCTCTCTCCTTAGTTTGTGTAACTCAAATTCTTCTGCACTTTCTTTCCCATGAGAGGAGATGTATATGCTTCTTACTACATGGAAGACACTTTCAAAGAAAAGCTAAGAAATGTTCTTTCCTTTTTGAATTAGTAGTATACCTTACTGCCTGTGTCAACAATTTATTAGATTTATTAGATTTAGTCTGAAGACAAGTTTCAGATACAATGCTCTGTGCTTTACGCTGTCCTAAAGAGCAGTTATTGTACATACGTGCACATATCTCTTATTAACAACATCTCTATTATAAATCAAGAAATGCTACTTGCATGTAGTTTAAGTTCTTTGACAAGCTCAATGATGATGGCCCTGTTTTAAATTATGTCTATATACGTGTGGTTATGAAACAATCTTGCTTCTCCTTTTTCATTGTTTATGCTCAAGAGGTGATGATGTATACATCAGGATGGACTTCTTATCCAGGATACGTGATCCACTCCAATATTGAAAGTCAGATCCGAATAGTAAAATCTGAAGAAATTGTCAAAAATATATCATATGAAGATTTTAATCTTATAAATCCCAGAGATGTAGTTCTTTTAAATGTTTTTAAAGTTTATATTTATTAAGATTTATACATAAAATAAAAAAATAATTTTTATAGAATATTTATGAGTGAATTTGCTCAATATTCATAGCAGAAGAAAGAATTAAGAATATAGCCATTCTACAGTTCCATTTGATGGATGGGACAATTTGCACACAAATATATCTTATAATTGTACTGTCATGTCAGTACACAAATATAGCAGTAATGTCATGTCGTGTGTTGTTATTGAAATAAAGTGTCCGTTCAAATAAAAGAGTTGTTGCTAAAAAAGAAAATCAAAGTTGGATAGGAATATGATTCAGTATTACTCTTAAATGACCAAGCTCACATCATACACTCCTCACATCTTGGTGTAGTGGAACATGTAACCCTCCTGCTGTCTCATTCAGTATATATATGTATATGCTCTAACAATTCGAGGTTTTTAGAATCAATTTATGTAACAATGTATGGAACGGAATCAATCGTACAAGACTTCTCTTAGAAACACTTTCTTCACCTGTCACAGAGTAAAGAAGATGAAACAGAGAGAACAATATTAAAAAAAAGATGAATAGCCTTGATCATCATCAAATAGGAGTAAGAGTTTATATAATTACTTGTTCTAGTGTAAGGAACATAACAACATTCCACGTTCCTAGTCGTGTAAAATTCGGGATGAATCCTTTGTAGAAGGCCATGATTCCCTGCAAAAGATACCATTACAGAACACATATTGATTGGTATTAAAAGAGAAAAAAAAATGTATAAACGAAAAAGATGATTGGGAAAATATATCAAATCAACCTCAGTCTTCATGGTTTTAATGAAGCAATCGATTGTGTTTCGGTAAGTAGAGTCTCCCATCATTCTAGATTTCACCTGTGAGCCACCATACAAAGAAGAACCAAATAACTCAAATGATGTTGTAATCTTGATGTAAGGAAGAAAAATGAATGCTTACCACATCAATTGGAGAACCGATACAGACAGCAAAGAATCCTGCAGCTAAACCAGCTAACATATGAGTTAGAAAACTGTCTCCGAAGCCTGGAATTTTCATAATTATCTGCAACGTGTATGGAAGTATTAAAAAACAAACTAGTACTAACAAAAACACAAGTTTCTCCAAAACATTCTCAGAAACCAACTAAAGATTAGTTAAAGAAAATATCACACCTCCTTGATTTGATCATAACTAGCTAGCTCTGCAGCGTTTACAATAGCGTTCCTTGCTATATTAGGACCAAGCCCTGTCCACAGCGCACCAACTCCTTCCTGTTTTATAAAATCAAAAGGCTATTATAAGTCTCTGCTAATCAAGTAATTTTGACATTATTAATTCGAAGATTAGTTTACTAACCAGTTTCACAATGGTGAAATAAGCGTCTACAGCTCCTGCATAACGCCTAGGAACCCCAGCCGGTAGTTTTCCTTCTGACTGAAGCCGAACTTTTACTAGATCGGTCGGATTAGCTACTATAATAGCTATAGCTCCTGTTTTCATATAACAATAACAGATTCTCATTTGATATTGTCAAGTTTTCACTCAAACTATACATATCAAAATCAAGAACTGAACTCACCGGTTAACAAAGCTGCGAGAATCTTTTGATATAATGGAATATCCCCAATAAAATCACTTCCAACCAAAAGTGTCTTGACCTGCCAGATATAGCAACATAAGTGAGTATAAAAAAGAAGAAGATGGAAGTAAAAGTGAGACTCACTTACAGGCTCATATAAACCAATCCTTAAACCACCATAGATACATTGACGATGTAGTCCTGCAATAACACCTTTCCAAAGCCCTGAGATACCTTCTTCTCTTGCAATGGTAGATAGTGTACCCAGAGAGCCTCTGTACTTGGGCAAACTATCACCGTCTCCGGTGGGGATCTTTTTTTGGAGCTGAAGCCTTACTTTGGCTGTGTCCAAAGGTACAGTAAATAACTGCAACATCACTCATCAGGGTTTTTGACTCAAAAGACTACAATAGAGTTCATGAATAAACCAAACACATTTGAAAAGTCATAACTTTGAACAAAACACTAAACCATAGCTCATTAATTATTAGATAAGCGTCAAGAAATGGACTTAAGAGTCGTAGGCCAGACAATCAAAGGTGATTTTCTTGGGATGTGTAAGAAAGTGAAGGTAGCTATGACCAGCCTTGGGCACATTTACTATCAATTACCCAAACATATCTTATATTTTAAGAACCAAAAATCTGAAACCGAACAAATTTCTATAATACAGTTTATATACTTATAAACTAGGTGTTTTGCCCGCACTTGCGGGCTTAATAATTTTACTAATATCTATAAATAAATATATAATCAATTTATGTAAATTATAATAAATTATAGTTCATAGACTCAAAATATTTAATAATAAATTAAACAAATTCTTTTTATATATAAAATTTTTCATCATCATATAAATAATTTTCATTACACAACTTATATTTGAAAATACTCATGAACTTAAAACATTTAGTAATAAATTAATATCATTTGTAGATATAACAAAAAAGTATAAAAAATTATCTTAATAATGTTTTGGATAACACAATATAAATTATCTATACATAAATTCTTTGCGAATTGATTTTTCATAATTAACTATATATTAACAAATAGAATTAGTTTTCAACATTAATAAAGACTTTATAACACAATATAAAAAAGTTAGGTAAAGATAATTATCAAATTCATGAGATTCATTTTTAATTTAGAATTAATTATATGTTAACAAATATAATTATTTTTGAAAATAAAGACTTTATCCCATAATATAAAAAATTTAAAATAAGGATAACTATCAAATAAATGAAATTCGTTTTTAATTTATAATTAATTATATATTAACTAATATAATTATTTTTCAAGGTTAATAAAGACTTTATAACCCAATATAAAATAGTTTTAGATAAAGATAAATCTAAAATCATTGACATTCTTTTTTATTTATGTTTAATTATATTAAAATTTTTAATTATTCATTAAGGATATAAACGATATTAACCGCTCTAACTTTCAACGTGAAAGTTACAAATTAATCAGCAAATTCACTTAAATTTTATAATTGAAAATATATTTTTAAGATAACAATCTAATACAAAAGAATTAACATATTTTCTAAAAATAGAATATTATTAACATAAATTCGTTTTTATTTTATAATAAATTATTAAAACATGAAAATAAGCAAAATAACCTAAAATCATGGAGAAGTTGACAACTAAGCAAATTTACTTCTCAAATAATGTTATAGATATTAACTAGTTGACAAAAAAAATATTAACTAAACTTAGTTGTAAAATAATTAAATAGTTTAAAAATATCCCTATTATAAACCAGAATATAATAAAACTAATTACCAAAATATTTTTATCTGAAAATTTTTAAAAAATAATATTTAATCTGAAACTATTTTAACTGAATTAACTGAAAACCAAGAAACTAACCATAACCAAATGGGATCCATCTATCTTGACATGGTATCAGAGCAAAATAATTGAATGGAAATCGAACCAAATTTTCTAAATACCTGGATCCTAAATCTCAAGAACTAAAGAATCAAACCAGAACAGAACCGAGAATCGAATGCCAAGGTCTAGCTATGATGGTCTAGTCTACGACTCTTTTAAGTCCATCATCAAAGCTAAATCTAAAATCATACTTCTCTGGCTTCTTCATCAGTGGCAGTTAAAATCAAACTGAAGAAATAACTAACTCTAATCGAATCCAATGGGAGATCACCAAGTCAAACTTTCAATCAAAGAGTGCTAAAAAGAGAGTAGATAGATACCTCAGCGAAACAAGCAGCAAAAGCGCTGCAAATGAAAGTCTCAAGGAACGAGATCTCGATCCGATCCACCATTTTTGTCGATTGCTCTATTATTTAAAAATAAGCTCGAGATCTCACAAGCACCGACTGGTCAAATGAACCAAAACACAAAATAGCTCAACTCTCTCCTCTGACTAAGATGATGATGATGATGATTCTTTAATCAATGATTTAGAGTAGTAATGAAGAAAAGTGAGAAGTTCAATGGCGTAAACGAAATCAGGGAATCAAGTATAGAGTCTCAATCTATCTATCTCCTCTGTGATTACTATTTCCCTACAGAGAGAGTACGATAAAAGGTTTCTTTTTCTTTTTTTCTAATCTTTAATCTGTTTTCTAATCAACGCTCGACACGTCATCAGACAAGAGAGTAGAGACCCTCCGTGACCACTAGTAGGTTACTACTACTACTACTAAAAAGTCAACATAGAACGAGAAACTCATCATTAAATTCACTAATCATCATCAATGATTTACAACACTACTAGTACCGTGTTTGTTTTCTAACTAGATTTATTGCACAAAGTTAGATTATAGATGGGATTCTAACAAGCTTTATAGCTTATGCGTGTCTGATTAAAACTTTGATTGTATATAGAAAATTGCGTATTTACAAGAAGGTTGAAAATGTTTTGATACAACTCACAAATGTCAAACCCGATAACCGATATGTGCAATCATTGAAAGTAGTGGCTGAACATTTTTGGAATAATATTAGCAAAATAAAAAAATAAAAAAATTTTGGAATAAGAGGTTCAAGCTTACAGAACCACGTTTTCAAAAAATATAGGCCAAATTAGTAAACACGCAGAAGTAACGGGGTTAGATTGTAATTTTACAGATAGTATTGGTTCAGTTTGTGAATAAATCAAAACTTGTGGTTCTCTTCAACATTTCTCCTAAACCTCAGTCACCGATCGATCAGAACTCAAACAGTGTCGGAACGAGAAAGAGAGAGGAAGACAATGGCGGCGACTTTAATGAACAGAGCAATCTCCCGAACCGAAACCGTCGGGGCTTTCAGACTCTCACTAAACCTCCTGAGAAACTTCTCTGCCCCGGCGGCGGCGGCAACAACTGAAAACCCTAGCTCCGATCCGATTAAACCAAAAAGAAGGAAGAGTAAGAAGAATCTAATCGAAGTGGCTCAGTTCTTACCGAATTGGGGAATCGGATACCATATGGCTAAATCTCATTGGGAGGGAGTCTCTTATGAAATCACTAAAATCAATCTCTACAAGGTTCTCTCTTTCTGGCTAATTCTTGTGGTCTATCACTTGAAGATTTCGTAACTACAAAGTGTTTAATTGTTGTGGGTTTGTTTTGTTTGATTGTTTGGATTCAAAATGCAGGATGGGAGGCATGGTAAAGCGTGGGGGATTGTTCACAAAGATGGTGAGTTTTGTGTTCTGTTCTATTCTCTGTTTTTTGTTATTCATTGTTTGCTCAAAGTCTAAACCTTTTCGTTAAATTTATGAAGTAAGGCTAAGTTCCTAGTTGCTATTGATCATAAAGGCTAAACCTTTTCGTCATGTATATGAATTAGTGCTAAGGACCTACGCACTACTGATCATAAAGTCTGAACCTTTCGTTATATGTATTAAGTAATGCCAAGTTCCTACTCGCTATTGATTAGAAAGTCTTAACCTTTACGCACTGTAAAATGATCTGAAACTCGATGGTCTACTTAATTGCATTGGTTTTAAGATTCTCTGCTGTGAAAAAGGTCTTTTTTACTCTGTATGCAGCTGAAGTCCGCTTTTTTAAAGGTTTATGCAGCTTCAGTGAGACTAACATATTCACAAATACAGGGTTGAGAGCTGCGGAAGCTCCGAAGAAGATAAGTGGAGTTCACAAACGCTGCTGGAAGTATATCCCTAACCTGTCAAAGAGCACACCTGCAACAACAAACTCTGCACCCGCCGCTGAAGTTCAAGCCGCCTGATCTGTTGTTTACTTCCCTTGTTTTTGGGTTACTTATTTACCTTTTGGAAGATACAGCTCTTGTTACTTGATGAGTCACTTTTGAATTCGCTGGTAGCTTTGTAGGAAAAGATCCATAAAACACTTTGGATGATGGTTGCCTTTTCGGTTCATCTTATAAAGACTTGTAATGTACGTTTCTTGAGATGGATTATGATGTGGTCTGCATCACTGAGCCTGGAGTTTAGCTAGTACTTTATGTATGAACTTGTTCTGTATGAGATATTCTGGTTTTTAAACATCTAATAAGAAATCTCAGTTACCAGTTGCAGGTTTTGGTACAAAACTCTTGTTTTTTTTTTTGCAAAACCACCCAGATGAAGGTCTTGGCTCTTTTGGCTCCAGGCACAAAGATCCTTGGCTTTGAAAGACTGGTAATAGAATAGATTAGCTGTCTTAAATTATGTTCAAAAAGAAGTCACTAGCAGATAAGGATCTTGGATCTAAATGAGAAAGATCCTTCTTTTCTTGATTCAAATCACATTTGAGTTTTGAATCATCTCTTCAAATTGGGACTCACAATTTTAAGCACGAGCTAGCTCAAATGCTTCATAAAAAAAAGAAAAAAAAAAGACAATGAGGCTTTTCTTCAGAAGAAACCTAAATTTTTCAGTTTCTGTTGTTATATTTCTTGGCTTCCAAAGAAGTTCCATCTTTAAGGGTTTCACAAGCGTCTTTATCCATTCCAAGGCTGAAGAGAGCAGCAGCCTGAAGATAGAATGCCGTTGGCCACTCAGGAGACACTACTTGCGCCTGCATTGCATCACCAAGCGCCTCTTGAGGCATGTTGCTCATCAGATAACACAAACACCTCCTTGCAAAAACAGTTGGCGATACCATGGTCCCATCTTCAATGAACTGCAGATACAATTAGAGAGCGCGGATTGAGTTAAAGTTTTCAGGCAAACATGTGTTTTCTTTAAGTAACCAGTTTTTTGTTCCTTGCCTGCGTGTAACATTCTATGGTAGTGACAAAGTCTCTTCCTTTGAACGCAGCATCTCCCTGTTTCTTGGAGTTTAGCGTCTCCTGAAGCTGGTCGGTCCACACTTGAAATGAGAGCTGTATAGCAAATGAAAATGATCTCAGTGGAGTTTTAGAGTCTCCTAAAGCTTCACGTTCATGTTCATACCTCATTTGCTGTGCCCTCATCGTCTTTGTACCCCACTTCATCTAGAATCTCATGAATGGCGGTGAGATCAAGTCTTGAACAAGCATCGCCAAGAGGGCTCAGTGAGGTTGCTTCTCTTGGAGAAGCAGCTCCATGTGGAATAATCCCTAGTAAGACATAAGAAGGAACCTGAAAGAAAACAATAAGAAGATGAGTCCACAAGATATGAAGAGGAAGTTGATTTTTAGTGTGCTGCGCATACATCAGTTTCCTTCTGAAGAGGAGCGAGTGAGGTCACAAGAGACTTCACATTTGGCCTTTCACGAGCTTCATACTGCAAACAACGTGAAGCTAAGCGAACCAAATCGGCTCCATCATCATTTGAGAAATGACCTTCAAGAGCTGAGTCCATTAGCATCAGAAAGTTCTTCCCACGAATCAAATCAAGCGCCTGCACATCAATGGTAGTAGCATAGATCAAGAACTTACTTCCCAAGAAAGTTGAGCTGTGTTTAGGTGCTTATATATGTGCGCTTACATGGCTTGGTGGTATGTGTTTGCCACTGAGAAGATCTAACAACAGCGTTCCGAAGCTGTAGACCACACTCTCTGGAATCACTCTCCCTGTATGGTATTGACAACAAACACACATCAGATTCATCAGATAAGTATAATAACTAGTATTCTAAAAATTGGTCCAAAAAGTTGGTCTAGATGTGTAAACAATAATCTTCTATAAGGTGCCTAACCACTGTCTAGCTATTTCTTGAACATTGATAATAACTAAAAACATTACTCGACTCCATTGCATCTCATATTAATAACTGACCTGTTTTTAGGTACTCAGGAGGTGTGAAAGCCAGATTTGTACTGTAACTCTTCCCATCTCTACTATTCTTCATAAGACCAAAGCAAGATAGTCTCGGGTTACCATCCTGTAATTCATATTATTAGAACATGTATCTAAGCACAATAAGAAAGAGATGGGAAGGCTCAAGAGTAGACCTGGTCAAACAAGATCCTGTAAGCGTTGAGATCATGGTACAAGGCACGACCTTTGCTACTGCAATACTCTAGTGCTTGTGCAAGATACAAAGCCACTCTCACTCTCATCGCCCACTTCATTGGCTCGCTATCCCCTGCATTTATCATCATCACACATTATTTTAACAGATCTTGTAATCTTCTACTAATAAAGAGCCAAAAAACATAAATTTCCAACTAAATCACACTGAGACAAGACAAAAGAGAATCAGACCAAACAAGTAGACTGTTGCTAACTAATCTAAAGCCTTACAGTGGAAGAGATGCTTAGAGAGAGTTTCAAAATGCATAAACTCAGCAACGAGCAATCTCTCATCTCCTTCACAACAGAAACCAATCAAATTCGCTAACCTCTCACTCCTCAACTGCCCCACAGCTTTTGCTTCCTCCTTTATCAAATGGAACAGTAAAAAAAACAAACAATTGAAAAAATTGACAAGACCCATAAATAAAGGAACAAACTTTATGAGAGTTTCTTACAAGAAATTGACGAGTGTCGGGCCAAGCGGATCTGTTGAAGCGTTTAACAGCGATCCATCTCCCATCTTCGAGTCTGCCTTTGTAAACGACATTAGGAGCTTTAACGCCGTGTTCGGACACGATGCTGTCCGTGGAGAAACCTGAAGTAGCTGCTCGTAGTTGGTCGAAGCTGAACTCAGTAAACGACGGCAACTCGTCTGTTCCGTTTTCTGTCGGAAAATTAAATTAAAAAAAAAAACTCAATTTTTTTTAGAATGTAATAAATGTAGTAAAGGTTGAGACTTTTTCTTTGTTTATAATTTTCTTTACCAAGATCAGAAGCGTCGTTGAGAGTTGGTTTCTGATGTGTTGGCCACCAACAGAGAGATAGCTTAGAGCAGCGAAGTCCCATTGAAAACTTTGATCAAAGGTTATAAGGAAGCTAAAGAGATTCTTTTTTTTTCTGAGTCTGTGAGTCACTTCCTGAGATGTGAAGAGAAAGAGAAAAAGGTTTCCTTTTTTCTTCTCGAGGAGAAAGGAATCTGTGAGAAAATTTATATAGCGCACGTACTGAAGAAGACACTGTTGAAAAGAAAAGAAAAACATTATAATACTGTGTTTACTTGTGGATGGATCCAATGTTTTTTTCTCTCTCTCTTTTCTCCTCTTTTTACTTTGGTATCTAACATTTTTTTGTTGTTTCTTTTTTAGTTTTTCTATATGTGGGATGATTAATTGGTTTATATATTACTAACACTTAAAATACATCAACTATATCGTTGGTAGTCTAGTCGTTTCCATTTGACGAAGAGTAGAACTCTATTACTCTCAAGTATGAAATTGCAAATTTCACATGTGACTATGTGAATAAGACATATTATTTACTGTCCATTTAAATATCCAAAAAGAAAATTTTTATCAGTTGGTTATATATCTCCTTAAAAATTAATCTAAACCTCGATAAATTTTATTTTCTAACAAATTGATTTTTGTTCTCTTAAACTCTTAATTTCAAATACTCAAAATAATTTATCACTCCATCAAAATAATATGTACCATTTTATCTGTCAGTGTGATCTAATTTCTAAAAATAGATCACAAACACCATTTTATAATGTTATTTTTATCACGACACCATCAAACAAATATTTTTAGTTGATTGTATCAAATGGTTCTTTTTTTTTAATTTCTATCTATAATCATATAAATCACCAATCATATTTTAGTTTTTAAAATTAAAGCAAAAAAATAAAATAGTTAGAGATTTATTTTTTAAAACAAAAAATATTATTGTAAGAATATCTTTATTTATTTAATTTCTACAACTACATCAAAAGTTTCTATAGATTAAATTTTTACAGTAAAATTTTTATATCTACAGTCCAACCAATCGTTCCCAATATAAATATCACAAATTTTTGAAGATAACATTGTAGAGAATTGGAAAAATGAATGATATGAAAGTTTAAGAATGTTTGTGAAATGGATGACTAAATTGTTTTGCTTATTTTAAAGTAACTATTTTGAGTTTTAGCAACTCTGAAATATCCGGTTTATAAAATATATAATTAGTTTGGGAACTGTACGAAAAAATATGATAACAATGCAGATTTGAGATTTCTAAATCAGGGACAGAACTGTAAACTGAATGGTCAAAGTCAAAACCATGTGTGCATGCGTGTGGGTGTGAATATTATTAGGGTTGATCTATGTACTATATCCAGTATGGCAGTATATTGTAACCTATTTACTCACACATAAAAACGATTTGAGTGTTAACCAATAATGTTTTCGCCACACTAAACACTTTTATAAATGCTGGTTTGATCAAGAAACGTTATTTTAGTCCAGACTGTTTAAATCTAGTTTTCACCTTTTAATTAACATATAAACAAGTGCATTTGAACCCATACCCTAAGAACTTTCCAGCTAAACTGACGCAGACGGGTGACTCAACAAAACGAAAGAGGTCCCTGAAGCATTTTATATGCAAGTCAAAAGCTTATGTAGTGACATATACTATCAATCATCATATCTGTATTTTTCATAAGAATAACAAATGTTGGTTGGTGGAGACAAAGAGGATCTTGATGATATATATGGTAAAGAAAAGTAGTGATAGAAGATGACTTCACGCCTGTGCCAAGAAGATGTTTGTTGTTCTTTGGGGAACACATTTTAGCCTAAATTAAGATGCTCTTAAGTGACCTAAAGTCAGGACCACTATAAGCAAAAATAAGGGAAGTAAATAATTATATTTCTTCTGAACAAAGACTTGAATTGCATGTGTCAAAGACTTGCTTCGACTCTTGGCTCAAGAAAATATAGAAATCAGTAGCAAAATTATATTTTGGTACCTGTAAATTATTCTATATGCGCAGCAAAACCTAAAATTTATATTTTTGTATAGCGAATTCTTGGTCTAACTTGTATATATTCTTCTAAGAATTGATTCACTTTACAAATGCTTAGTGCAATCTGGCAAATTGGTTAAACCATGGAGATGTCTAACTTTGATTAATATTTTTCTTTTAAATCAGAATGAACATCCAGATAATCATTTAGACAAAGACCATGTCTTTTTGTGAAATCTCGGATAATCTTCTAAATGATGTGAGGAATCATAGTCTGTTTTGGGGCATATGGCAAATTGGATATTGATGGGTCTACCATGTTGCTTGTTGTGTGTTCAAAGTGCATAAAGCTATAAAATCCACTCTGTTTCTGACTGTCTTTGTGACAACATAAACAACAACTTCACGTGAACGATGGGAACTTTTTATTGTTTTCTTATAAATAAGATTCTACTTTCCGACTTTAAAAGATTAAAGTTAAACAAATGAACTTACCAAAAAAGACTCCAGTTTATACAAAACTGAAACTCATCTATTTGCTATTATTTTTATGTGGAATTTTGTCTGAACAGCTGAGGCAGGCTCAAAACCATGCATGGTTCTTGTGTATCCAGTTTCGATTTGGCTGCCTCAAAAGAGAGATTCATCATGATAATGAATCACATGGCAACAATAAAAAAAGCCCACTTAAAAGATTAAAGCCGTTTGAAGTTCCAGGGACCAAAGATTTTCACAGCTTGAAAGTCGACCAACATTATACACATATGGGAGGATTATATATAAAATATTCACACATAAGATTTGGGAAGATCATTTATCTTTTGGATACACCATTAAACTAGCTAATTTAAAGAGAGATCTTGCTACTTTCTTATTCTCTGCAACTGTCTTACACTAGGCTTAACACTAACCTGTTCACTTACCTGTAAGTAAAAAAATTGGGTTTGAAGTAATAATATAAACTCTAGGCCCGCCCAACAGGATGGGATTTTAGTACCCAACTGTATTGCCATTAGGTTTTGAACCTTGGTCCGGGACTAACACGGTTTCCGCTTTGGCTTTTATGTTCATCACATGAGCTTTCATGTTCAAGGGTGAACTCTGACATTTTCCTACTCTCAGCAAGTGCCATACATATGGAGAAAGCTTGTAGTTGTGAAAGAGATGAATCATATACAACTGAATAGATCCCTTCTTTTATTGGTTTATAGCTCAAGAATGGATGTTCTTCTGCTTGTTCTCCCTGAAAGAAAGAAACAAAGTGATGATCAAGCTCTTTGGTAATGATAGGCTTTCGGGTTCGGTTAGTTCGGGTTATACGATTAGCATATTTTGGTTCAACATAACTTTTACCGAATTAATCCGAAATAAAGTTTGGTTTGGTATTTGATCAGTTTGGTTTTTGAAAATTCTAGGGAAGTTTTTGATTTGTATTAGATTTTAGTTTACTTTTGTTAAAATTTCTGATAAATACGGTTAAATTTGGTGAGTTCAGTTCGAAATTTAGAACTGAAATTTAGTTAATTTGGTTTGACATTTAGCCAGTTCGGTATGGTTCGGGTATTTAAAGAAGAAAACCGAAATACCCGACTTCAAGCCGAACTGAAAATTGTTTTTTTAGAAAACTGACTGAATCAAACCGAACTTCTAACCAAAATTTTGGTCCGGTTCGGTTCAAAATCCCAGGCCTAGGTATTGATGTGGAAGAGAAAGAAAATAAGCAGATAAATTTGGGACTAGAGTAGAGAATCTGTACCAGAAAGAAAAGCTCAAATGGGTTTGATGTTGTTGATTTCTTGAAGGAGAAGCTATGCTGATTTGTAAGAACCCTTAGATTACAGCCTATATCCCAACCTTCACAATCACAAGACCCACCTGTTCTCCATCTCTGTATCAAAGAGGAAGGGCCTCCTTTATGAGGCATACTATGAACACCACTTTGAAGTATGACCGTAGCACTAATGTCTTTGATGTGATCTTCACACTCTTTATCTAGTGCATTGTGATCCTTAACCCATCTTGGCATCTTCACGATGATCGCAGCTAGCTCATTTCTCAACTGCAGATCAGTGCTTTCCTGATCAAGTTCTACAGAGAAGAGAACAAACTCTCTGATGGAACCAGATGGTAAAGTGCTCGAGACACGCATCTGAGCAACAACATTAGAGATGATGATACCATGTGTTTGTCCTCTACCTCTTTGGCTTAACCATGAACTCTTTCTCTTATGGTCTTTAATAGAGAAGAAAGTATAAACACTTATACACTCACTTCCTATTTTCTTTTGTGTGGCCGCAATAATGTTTGTTTCTTTATTCACTGTAAATATAAAGAGTGGCTGATTGTTCCTAACTGTTACCTGCAGAACAGCTCGAACCACCTTCTTCTCGTGAGCTGAATCATTGACATTAACTGTTCTGCAACCTGTGATTCCCAAATTGGCAGAGTGAGTTGCTCTTGGCTTCAGTAGAGGTTCTAGAAACCTTCTTAAATGGCTTGTCGTTGTTGTATCTTTCTCAGATGAAACGACTTCAACACCGTGAACAACCTGAACCTTTTTAGTTGAACTCTTCTTGGAAGTCTTAGCCTCTTCTAGGGACAGCTTCTTAGTTGAGTGATAGAACTTGGTTTCTCCTTGCTGCTTTTGACCAACTTCTTCATCATGTTCTATAGAGATTCTTTCTCTCAACTTCTTTTCACTCTTCTTGCTTCTACTAATATTAGCCTTAGAGATTACATCCTTCTTCTCAGTCTTTGGAGCAAACTGCTCATCTTGTACGCTGAAACCTCTATGGCCTTTAGGTTTCTTTTTCGTTGAGATACGATGTTTCCTTGGACAAGACGGAATACTTTTATGCACATTGCTTGTCCCAGCAGAAGATTCATCTCTAGGCAGAACCAATGAAGCATATAATGATTGGTTCATCCGGTTATGACTATGGTGCCACTTCTCTAAGCGGCTCCAATCAAGAACACCAACGCTCAAAAGCTTCTCCTGAGGGGTGGTTTCAGCTCTCTCCAAGAAAACAGGTAGCTTAGACATATACTTGACAAGCTCATGTTCAACACCACCACCAGCCTGAGCCTCCATGCATTGTTTTACTTGAGTTTGCAAAGGTTTAGCACTTGAAGAAGTAAAACTTTTCTCCAAACGGCACTCCATTAGAGATAATATAACTGGATTCACATAGTCTTTGAATCAACCTCGCTTTAGAGCCGACATAGCTCGATCCTGGATCATGAAAAATGAACAAAAAAACAAAATCAATCACATCAAGTCATTAAAATCTTTCAATGCTACCAGACCATATCAGAAATATGACATGTAATGTAAGCATGTCTGAGAGGTCTTCTCCCGAGTGCACACGGCATCAGAAAACAGAGAAAAGAACAATTAATATACAAAGAAAACAGAGAAAGAATAAATTAATATACAAAGAAAAGGTCTAGAATTTTAAAGGGATGAGAAGAAAAGTGGTCCGCATGGACGCAAAAGAAATGCATAACGATGGACCCGTTACCCCCAAAGAAACAGCTAAAATGATTTCTCCTCAGCATTTATGAGGAACTATCACAAACACTGAGATACGACCAAATATATATTTTAATTTCACATTCGATTCAAAATTTTTGGTGGATCCAGAAAATGGGGGAAATATTTAAAATTCAAATTAACCATCGTTTTAAAACGCTAGACGTCCACGTAAAATTGTATAAACGTCCGATTAAACACTATTATAGTATTAAACACCCAAACTATATTAATCCATATAAAATACTGTATAATATGAAAAACAGTATGGTAACTTATGTATAGCGTCTATATTCTGCCTAGGTGGACGCTTAGACTGTGTTTTAGAACACTGGAGTTAACCAAAACAGTAAAACCTCCGAGAAGAATAACAAATAAGTAATGAACTCAAATGTCCGATTTTGAATAGAAATTAAAACTGCCTAGGGTTTTAACTATTCGCTTCGTTAGATTCTTCGTATATAAGCACAAAAGGAAGCATTATGCTAGAAGAAAGCTGCTTTAAAGACGCTTATACCGTATTTTAGCTCATCAAAACGGCTAACATTTCCACCGAATCAACGCGACGAAACTTTCCCGAGAAATTATAAGAAAAGCAGAGATGGAAATTACCTCAAACAGCTAAAGAGATAAGAATGCAGAATCGACGCAAGTCAGTAGAGGAGAAGACGAAGTAGAGAGCCAAAAGAAATCACTTGAGAGTGAAATCAGCAATGTGAAAGATCCGAATAAATAAAAGCTAGAGAGTGAGCAGGTGAGTGAGTGTGACTGGGAACGAACATGATCTAACGGTGGATAACGAAGGAAACTGTAGAATCATGCGGTTGAGATTGTATCTTGATTAACGATGGCGCGGGAATCGCAGGTTGTCCCTACACGTGTGTGTATGCACGTTTACGTGTGCTTGTTACCAACATACTGACAAAAACTTTATGTATAATGACTTTTCTTAAAGATTAGCAATTATAGATGCATCGTATATTTTAATGCTGTTTAAGAAACGTATAATATAACGTTAATTAGAACAAAAGTTAAAAAAAAAAAGTTGTCTCTTTTTGTAATCGTTTAAAAATATATCACATATAATAGTTGTAAGACATGATTCGTACTTAGTTTGCAACAAAGAGCTTATTTCAATTCTTTTAAAATCGTTAAATCAATTATAAAAAGATTATAAAATTTTACTGTTAAACAGTTTCTAACAAAAATAAAATTAATCTTAAAATTTCAAATTATCATATATTTAAACAACATAAATCTTCTAAAAAATCATATAATTTGAAATGGGCGAGTATATAATCTTTATGTGCGTATAGTTTAATAAAAAGTTCTCTGTTGGTGGGATGATCGTGGGATTAATTTCACAAATTTAAATAAGTTTAAATGGGTCCACAGACGCAGCTCAAACTGTAGTTTCCAAGGAAGTCTTATAATGATCGTTTTTGTAATGCAAATGTGTTATTCACTCTAGTTCAGTATAGTTTCCGTTTTAGATTTTTGTATAGAGATTAAAAAAACATTTTAGTTTACATATATTTAAAAAGAAAACAAAATTATTTATACATATAATCACATTTCAACCAATCAAAAATATAATAATAGATAAAATTAATAAATTTTGCATTAAATTATAAAATAATACTTATTTTAAAACGAAAAATTTAGTCTACAACGAAAACTAAATTGAAATTGAGAAAATAATATTGATTTGGAATTTTGGACATATTTTTTCACTGTGTATCTAACTACATAACATAACATTGAATATTTATTGCTAGTACAACGCAATGATGAACCCTGCAAAATATTTTACCGGAGTCATAATTTAAATGGACCTACAAAAAAAAAAAATCTTAGTTATAGTAATGAGCTAACTTTAGTAATTGCACATGTGTTTTAAAGGTTACAAATTATTCATAATAATTGAAAACAGTATCAGAATCCACTACTAAATCTAAAGAGGGAGCAAAAACACCAAAAATTCAAAGAAAAATCATCATCTCTCTTGTGATAATAAGTTTTTTTTCCTAAAGAAATTACAAGAAAAATATATAGAAAATGTTTACAAGCAATTCCGCCCAACCCACGAATTAAAACAGAAGTTCACATACTATCTGAAAAAAAACTTACGAAAGGAAAAAAATAAAGATCTCACTTAAATCCAATTCACCAACCACATAAAAAGTATAAAATTGTTTTTTACATGGTAGATATTTATTCTCATCTTAAAGAACTTCACAAAAAGACTGATATAATCAAATATCTAAGATCATGTGTTCACTAGCATTAGTACGTACATAGCATTCAGTAGAAATTTCAACTTTGAAATAAGCATGCAACCTTTTTATGCCACTCAACATTTAAAGTGAGATCGATGAGTAAGAAAGTGCATTAAAAGGAGAAGATACCCATATCTTAAATGTTCCAAGGGTCACTTAAGCTTGTTGCAGAAAGTCCATTCGACAAATATAATAATTGCAGTATATAACTTCTCACAACATAAAAGAAGAAGAGCATTTGACATTATTACCAATTCAGTGTGCGGACAGTATGCGTAGTTACTTGTCTTGCCCACTCCGAGTCATGATTTTAGGATAACATGATTTTTTAAAGAAAATATTTTTGCGAATAAATTTTTACGACGATTTTATTTAGAGTAACATGATTTTTTATGAAAATATTTTTTTGGTCTAAGACTCTCATATGTAAATTTTATTAACTGTTGAGAAAAAAATGTAAATTTTACTAACTTAAATTCAACCGTGGTCTCACAGTAGGATTTATCAAAATACGATTAACAAAATCTGATTTATCATAACATTATCTTCATAAAAAGAATATATATATATATTCGATTAACAAAATAAAATATGGTTTATCTGAACACTATCTTCATAAAAGGAAAATGATTAACAATATAGGATATTTTTTACTATTAAAATCTATATACAACATATGATTTATCATAGCATTATCTTCATAAAAACCAAAATCTAAATACGATTAACAAAATATAATTTATCATATAACATTATCTTCATAAAGAAAAATCTAGACATACATTAACATTTTCATAACATTATCTTCAATTCTCTTAACAACCCGTTATTGAAAATAGGAAACTGCAACGATGATAAGATAATAAACTGATTTTGTTTTACAAATTCCTAATAGTAGTATAAATTATACGTACAAATCAATAGGTTGTACGTCACTTTTGTAGAATCTTACACGTACAAATCAATAGTAGTATAAATATACGTACAAATCAATAGGTTGTAACCTCACGTTTGTAGAGCCAAACTTGAGAACTAAACCCTGAAAAGCGATGTCAAACAACTATGAAGATGGAGGCGATTACTTTGATCTTGATGATATCATGTTAAATAACGATGAAGATGGAGGAATTTACTTTAATCCTGAAGACGAAGAGCTCATCAACAAGCATCTACTACTCAAGTTAAAAACGTATCTAAAATCCAAGTCAAAAGATGAAGACTGTGAAGACTCCAAGTCAAAAGATGAAGACTGTGAAGACTCCAAGTCAAAAGATGAAGACTGTGAAGACTCCAAACCCGAGTCAGAAGAGGAAGATTATGATGACTTCATCGAGATGAAGAACGTCTACGAAAAGGAGCCATGGTTGCTGGACCATATCAACAATCCTTTGTTCAGAAAAAACGAGTGGTTTTATTTCGTGACAAGGACTCAAGTGTCAGTGAAGAACATTGGTCGTGGTAGGAACTCGAAGAGGAGGATCACCGATACTGGGAGTTGGAAAGCTAACGCTAAACAAGATATCAAGGACGAAAAAACAAAGAAGATCATAGGTAAAAAGCAAACCCTGAAGTTCACTAAAAGCGACAACGATAAGAAGAAGCAAAAGACAGGAGACAACACTTCCGTCGTTGTTGTTCCTGGGAGCAATAGTAGCTGGATTATGTACGAGTATTCACTACCGGATGAACATACGTTTCAAGAACTGGTCCTGTGCAAGATTCGCAAGATAAGGAAGTCCAAGGATGACGATGAAGCCATGGAGGAGGTGACACATAACGTAGAAGAAGAAGGAGATCTATCTGACAATTTCGCAAGGACTGGTTTAGATGATCCACAACAAGCAACAATCTACCCTCTTGCTCAAACTAGTGATCCTCATCCAGCTCGGTTTGGCGATAAATCTCTACCAATCGAAGTGCATGATGATGAAGATGAAAAATTAATGAACCAAGAACTTGATGAACATCTTTTTGATGTAGAAACACAAGAAGCGTGAACATGCATTGAACATCTTCTTAATCTTAATGAAAATTATTCTTTATTGTTTCTCAAATAGTTTTCAATTGTATATGTGATTTAAATTTTTTTCATCAAACAAATATAATCCATTTATACGTTCTGTGAAAATTTGGGTTATACGTTGCATGAATTACTAATAGGTCAATACTCTTTCTTCCTTGTTGGTTTATGTGATTTGAACTGGAGGTTAAGGTGTTGTGGAGAAAGAGAACCATAATTGTTTTAGTCATTAGTAAAAATCGTCTTTTGCAATATAATTTGATATCCAAAATTTTAAAGTTGAATTCATATAATGGAATACTGCAAGGGAGTGTATGCCGTAAGATAAGAATCAATTGTTCTACTTCTTCTCTTTTGTTGTTTTTGTTCTATTTTCCTTGTATTACACCGCCTTGATAACATATTCGCTTGAGTTTGGATTCTTGTAATTTGTAAACTCCGCTGTAATAAATTATTTATGCAATATCCACTCCTGCTTACATGAATGTTGTTGCTCATACTCGTCTTGGCTCGAATATGAAGAGTGGGAAGCTATAGTCTTGTGGTCTTGTCAATATTTTTCTATCACTAAAAAGAACGTAAAAAGACGTTTCTTCTGCTTTGCTTCCGTTGCAAGAATACGCGTTCTTGTGGCAAGTCAAAAGATCCTATCCGATGTATCAGGGAGAGGTAATTTCCAAGCAAAGTAGGTCAGACGAGCTTCATTTTCATCTGCAGTAGACTTCTTCAACTCAAACAAAGAAAGCTGATTCTAAATTACTCATCCATAAACATAATTTAAAACAGTCCCATCATCGTTGACATTGATCAAGTCAAATAACTTAAAATACATACCACTAGCACAAGTGGCAGACCCAACGGAATGTGCGGCGAGGAAAGAGAGAATGCGCAGAGCTGAAGAGGCTGGCGAATTTGAATTAGCAGCCGCAAACATGGTGCAAACTGCTATGATAGAGGAAGTAGAGGAAGTAAACGCTCAGCAGAACATTGATGACAGAGACATTCCTCCCCCAATCCCCCAGCTGGAAGGGCATGAAAACT
>CAKOAT010397376.1:293977-362018 GCA_932364175.1 Eruca vesicaria subsp. sativa
AAGCAGGAAATTAATATTCAGATACTGAGTTCCACTGCAAATTGTATTGATACAAGTATTGATTTCCAGGGAAAGAATTTTTTCGCTTCTTTTATTTACGCGGATACTGATGCTAGAAAAAGAAGGGCCCTATGGGACGAGCTAATTGAAAGAAACGGTTTAAGGGACGCTCCCTGGTTTATTAGTGGTGATTTCAATGATATCCTCAATAACAGCGAAAAGGTCGGAGGACCAGCCAGACCAGAGAGCTCCTTCACAGACCTGCGAACGTTTTACTCGGAAGGCGATTTATATGATCTTCAACATTCTGGCGATTTCTTGTCTTGGCGGGGACAGAGAGGAGATCATTTAGTAAGATGCAGATTGGATCGAGCAGCAGTTAATAGTCATTGGGCTGAACTTTTCCCAAATGCAAGATCCCATTATCTTACGTATGAAGGGTCTGACCATAAACCCATCGTTTCCTTTTGTGAACCTGAGAAAAAGAAAAGGCGAGGGCTATTTCGATACGACAGAAGACTTAAGGATAACCCCGCGGTGAAGGAGTTAGTTAACCAAACCTGGAAATCGAAGCCAAACTCTTCTGTCAATGATAGAATCAGCTTGGTTCGTTCAGCTCTAGCGCTTTGGAGCAAACAACAGTATCAGAATAGCCGCGAAAAAATTGAACAAAAGCGCATNAAAAGAAAAGGCGAGGGCTATTTCGATACGACAGAAGACTTAAGGATAACCCCGCGGTGAAGGAGTTAGTTAACCAAACCTGGAAATCGAAGCCAAACTCTTCTGTCAATGATAGAATCAGCTTGGTTCGTTCAGCTCTAGCGCTTTGGAGCAAACAACAGTATCAGAATAGCCGCGAAAAAATTGAACAAAAGCGCATTGAATTGGAAGCAGCTCTTACCGATCCTCGAAACGACACTGAATTGATCACCAAAGTTTCCAACGAGCTCAATGATGCTTATGCCTCGGAAGAGGAGTACTGGAGACAAAGGAGCAGATTACTTTGGCTTAGCCTCGGCGATCGAAATTCGGGCTTTTTCCATGCCATTGCTAAGAACAGAAGAAGAGCCAATGCTTTCTCTGTTCTCGAGGATGAGGAGGGGATAATAGTATACGAGGAGGAGCAGATAGGGAAAGTGGTAGTAGATTACTTCGAAAAGCTTTTCACAGCAATTGAAGGTGATCGAGAGGCAACAGTAATGTACGCACTAGCACCAATGGTGACCGAAGAGATGAACGAGAAACTAATCACAATACCACTAGCTGCAGAAATCAAAGACGCTGTCTTTTCGATTCACGCAGACAAAGCTCCTGGCCCGGATGGCTTCTCAGCGAGTTTTTTCCACACAAATTGGGACAACATTGGCGAGGATATTGTGAGAGAGATACAAGAGTTTTTCATCTCTGAGAGGCTACCACCCAAGATCAACGAGACCCACATCAGGCTCATACCAAAGATCCCCAGTCCACAGAAAGTAACGGAGTACAGACCCATAGCGCTCTGCAACGTTTATTATAAGATCATCTCCAAGATCATAACGAAGAGACTCCAACCTTTACTGACGGACATTATATCGGAGAATCAGTCCGCGTTTGTTCCAGAACGAGCGATTTCGGACAATGTCCTCATCACTCATGAGGTATTACACTACCTCAAAACATCAGATGCTCAAAAAAGATGCTCCATGGCGGTTAAAACCGACATGAGTAAAGCGTACGATCGACTAGAATGGGAATTTATACGGCTGGTGTTGCATCGATTAGGCTTTCATCCCAAACTGATCGCATGGATTATGCAGTGTGTATCTACTGTTACGTACTCCTTCCTCATTAACGGCTCGCCTAGAGGAAGAGTCACACCGAGTCGTGGTATCCGTCAAGGAGACCCACTCTCTCCCTACATCTTCATCCTATGTAGCGAGGTTCTCTCGGGTCTATGTAACAGAGCACAGGAGGAGGGATCTCTTAAAGGGATCCGAGTAGCTCGGGGGACTCCTCGACTCAACCACCTGTTGTTCGCAGATGACACGATGTTCTTCGTGCGAGCCAGCAAGGACTGCAGCCTAGCTCTAAACCGGATTCTCCACCAATACGAGATAGCGTCTGGCCAATCAATCAACAAAGACAAATCGTCCATTACCTTCTCTAGACGAACACCGAGATCCCTAAAAAGAGTGGTCCATGAGTCATTAGCTATTGCAAAGGAAGGAGGAACGGGTAAATACCTGGGACTGCCGGAACAATTTGGCAGATCCAAACGCGATCACTTTGCATCTATTATCGATCGCATCCGACAAAAAGCAAGAGGCTGGTCAAACCGATTTTTATCTACTGCAGGAAAGATGACCATGCTAAAAAGTGTACTCTCAGCGGTCCCATCCCATGCCATGTCTTGTTTCCAGTTACCAATATCGCTCTGTAAAGAGATTCAATCCGCGCTGACCCGATTTTGGTGGGATGATCGAATAGATGAAAAGAAAATGGCGTGGATTGCTTGGGATAAACTGATCCGACCAAAGGAGCAAGGCGGACTTGACTTTAGGGATATTCAGAGCTTCAATGAAGCTTTCTTAGCTAAGCTTAGCTGGAGGATACACAACAAACCAGACACACTCTTAGCTCGAATTCTCATTGGCAAGTACTGCCCAAATGAAGATTTTCTCACAGTCTCACCTAAGAGCGCCATCTCCCATGGGTGGAGAGGGGTTTTAATAGGAAGAGATGTAATGATGAGCAACGCAGGATGGGAGGTCGGAAATGGAGAGAGTATTAACATCTGGGAAAAACCGTGGCTTAGCTCTGAAGCTCCAGAGAGACCTATAGGCCCAGCCCCACTCGAGTTTCTCCATCTCACTGTTGCGGATTTCCTCTTACCTGAAACCAGAGAATGGGATGTCAACATGATCCGCCTCGTACTGCCTGGCGAGGAATCAAAAATCAGAGCCATTAAGCCTAGTGTCACTGGAGCTCCAGACAAGCTCTCATGGCTAGGATCCTCTTCCGGAAATTACACCACCAAAACTGGCTATGCTACCACGGTATCGAACCGAACCGATTTAGTGCCCCCCTCACAAGAAGACCGCGACTTTGACTGGAAAAAAGCTATCTGGAAGCTCAAAACATCCCCCAAAACAAAGCTTTTCGCTTGGAAAATGCTCCACGGAGCAGTCCCAGCAGGAGAAGCTTTACGAGCTAGACACATTAACACTGATGGTATCTGCAAACGCTGCAACCTTCCCGAAACTATAGATCACTTGTTCTTTCATTGCGCTTTTGCAAAACAAATTTGGTCATTGGCCCCTGTTTTTCCAAGCGTTGAGTACAATGAATCTATAAATTTGAGAAGCATCTGGTGCAGCGTGATCTCAAGGAAGAATTTACCCCCTACTGGAGTCGCTGAAGGAGAACTCGCACCATGGATACTATGGAGTATATGGACAGCAAGGAACAACTTAATCTTCAACGGTAATGCTCTGCCACCGGCTGAGACTTTATCCAAAGCGATCGCTCTGGCCAGAGAGTGGAGCACCTGCCAAACAAAAGTGACTAAAGCACCGCAGAGACTGACACCAATGAATCCATCAACTCCGGATTGTACTTTAATTAAATCAGATGCTGCTTGGAATGAAAATTTGGGTATTGCAGGTCTAGGATGGACAGTGGAGACAAGTAGCAGAGTATCTTCCTTCTCCGCCCCAGCTCACCATGTGAGATCCCCGCTGGTAGCTGAAGCCCTCGCGCTACGGGAAGCTCTCCGGAAATGCCAGGAACTTGGGCTGTCAAGAGTCATCGCTGCAGCGGACTGTGCAAAACTTATCAACGCCATTAAATCGAACTCATCCCTTGCTGGTCTCTATGGGATCTTGGCGGATATCCAGCACTTAGTTTCATCTTTTGAATGTATTTCTTTTATTTGGATCTCACGAGTGAGAAATGTAGAAGCAGATTTGTTAGCAAAGCAGGTTTTGTCTGCTGAACTAGCCTTAATGGCTGCACCTACCCTGGCTTGATTGAATTAATATAAGTGTGTTTCAAAAAAAAAAANGCTGGTCTCTATGGGATCTTGGCGGATATCCAGCACTTAGTTTCATCTTTTGAATGTATTTCTTTTATTTGGATCTCACGAGTGAGAAATGTAGAAGCAGATTTGTTAGCAAAGCAGGTTTTGTCTGCTGAACTAGCCTTAATGGCTGCACCTACCCTGGCTTGATTGAATTAATATAAGTGTGTTTCAAAAAAAAAAATAAAGTACACTTTCCTCCCTCTTTAGAGAGCCATGTCACTAACTAGATGAGGGAGAATTCACCACGTCTCCTATCTCACTTGCTTTACTTGATTTTCTTTTGTATTCTTATTGGGCCTTTCATTATGAAACCCTCATTTACTGCTCGGAATAACATGTCAATTTCTTTCTCCTACACGTCTTTATTGACCTTCCACATTCGACGTCATCAACTCTAACTTTAACCCCCCCCCCCACCTGAAAAAAAAACCTATGTAACGTTTGAGATCAAAATTCAACCGACATAATTATGATTATCATTAACACTAACGACACTTAAAACTAGGCATGGGCAAAAAAATCGGAACCAAAAACCTGAACTGAAACCAAAAAACCGGAACCGAACCGAAACCTTTAAATATCAGAACGGTTCTTATATTTCTATATCCAAAATAACCGAACCAAACCGAGAACCGAAAAGATACCCGAATATATAATAATATTAATTTTATATACATATAACATAACCAAATATATGATTTTAATATAAAAACCTATTAGAAGTATCCAAAATAGTTGAAGATAACTAACTAATTATAAAGTATCCGAACTACTTGAAAGTATACGAATAATTTTATCCAAATATCCAAAGTAATCCAAAATATCTGAAATTTGTATCTAAATCGTTCTAATTATTTGATATTTTATTCTAAATAACTGATAATTTACCCAAACCCGAACTAAATGAGAACCAAATTTTCTAGGTATTTTCTGATTCCTAGTTTTACTATCCGAACTGAACCAAACCCGAAACTATCCGAACGGAACCGAACCGAAAATAGGTCAAGTAGTAAATGGATCTTCTAACTCCCTACCTAGGCCTGGGCAAAAAACGAGAATCGGAAAACCGAACCGGAATACCCGAAACCGAAACCGAACCAAAATTCTTAAATATCCGAATGGTTCCTATATTTTTATACCCGAAAAACCGAACCGGAACCGGAACCGAACCGAGAACCGAACGGGTACCCGAATATCCAAAAAAAAACAAGTTAAAGCTTTTTAATATAAGATAAAATAATATCAGACCCACTTGAACTCATGTTGGATACAAAGAGTAAGTACATTTTTACCACCATACCACATTATGTTTTATTTATTCCCTTATATTATAACTATATACTAGATTTTAACCCGCGCAACCGCGCGGGTGTTTGTTTTCGTTTATAGTTAGTTATATAAACATTTTTTTTTCACTTGTAAATTGATATATATATTATAATAATTAACGTATTTACTTTATGAATAGTAAATGTTTTTCAAACATAATAATATTATATAATAAGTGTTTTAATCAAATAGATTGTTTCCAATTTTCTATATTATACATGTTTTCTAAACATGTGTTTGTTTCTTCTTCTATATTTTATTGTTTGTTAGATTAGTATTTCATTTTAGATAAAGTAATATAAATAGAGTTTGATTAAATATTAGTATACTTTAATTTGAAAAGATAATATAAACTTCAAAATTTTTTTTGCTAAAAACTAAACTTATAGCTTCATAAATTAATATTATAAAGAATTTATTTTCTTAAAATAATATAATTTTTCAAATTTACATCGAAATAAATTTATCTAATATATATAGCATGTAAATTTTGTTAGGGTATATAAATATTCCATATTACTAATCTGTGATTTTTGTTAATATATTGTGGATGCATTNAAATTTTTTTTGCTAAAAACTAAACTTATAGCTTCATAAATTAATATTATAAAGAATTTATTTTCTTAAAATAATATAATTTTTCAAATTTACATCGAAATAAATTTATCTAATATATATAGCATGTAAATTTTGTTAGGGTATATAAATATTCCATATTACTAATCTGTGATTTTTGTTAATATATTGTGGATGCATTACTATTATTGACATATTTCCTTATAAATAATAGAAGATTCCTAAACTTATATCTATTGAGATATTTTGCGCGATTAAGTTGGAAGGTATGGGGTAATTTACTAAAACCAAATTGTTAAGCGTATCTTTGTTATTATAGATATGATTTTTCATAAGATATAATAATGATAAGATTATTAGAGAGTTAATGTAACATAACTTTCTAATAATAGTCCATTTTAAAAAAATCACACATGAAGTCAAGTCATGACTTCTGTTTTAATATATAAGATTGTATTTCTATATAAAAATACGATAGATAGTTATAAAATTAACACTTTATTGATTCAAACTCTTGTTGGATAGATGAATATGTAAGCGTGTAAACACTAGACCATTTAAATAACATATTAACTAATATATTCTGTATATATATATATTTGATTTATATATTAAACGGGTACCCGGAACCGAACCGAAACCGAATTGGAACCGAACGGAAACAAAACCGAAATCTCATAAGTACCTATGGGAATAAGAATTATTTATTCGATATACTCGGAACCGAATGATTCCTATCCAGAACCGAACCGAATATCCGAGTGTCCAGGCCTACCCTACCCGAACTACTCGTAACCCAAAATAATCATACTTCTAATTCTTGATTATTAGTCAATAATTTGATTCATGCGATGATTGTCGCCGTAAACATTTGTATTTAAACTAGAAGTCCATAGGCTAAGATCATTTCAGGGCTCAATCTCCGGCATAGGAGGAGCCACGACAATTACATATGGAGAGAACGTTAAGACGGCGAGAGCAGGGTAGTTGCGTTCGGATGATTATTCAAACTATGATTGGGAAGAAGGCTATACGGTGAGTGCCCTAGAAGTTGCATCCGTTGTTTTACATGTCTTTTAGAATATTGATATTTGAATCATTGTCAAATGGTATATGTTCATGAGATAAGCAGAGTAACTCTATTTCAAAGTTATTTTAAATTGTGACAGTTTTTTTTTTGGTAAACATTGTGACAGTTTTATGTAAATGCACGACTTTTAGGCCTTGAATTTTTTTTATCGATGTAATGTTCTGCCTTCCACGGTAGTAGATGATGAATTACCATAGCCAAATATGTTTGTATTGAAAATTTACAATTATAAATTGACAAAACAAACAGCTAAAAGTAGCAGGAAAAAAATCAAAATGGCGAACATGATCTAATAATAAAACCAAACTCGTAGATATAGTTAACACAACCGGAAAGTACAATGTAACTAAAAGAAAAACGATGAACCCCATAGTAGACAATTTATATCTCCACCATCAAGTTCACAGACAAAAATTAGTAAACATGTAAATTACATACTGGACAAATAAGATGTAAAGAGCCAAGTATTATACAGCAGCAATGGTGACCGTGTAAAATACACCATGTATGACTCAAATTCATACTAGAATTATGGCCCAAATGTCGAGTACACAAACATAAGGAACAAAATAAAATAAAAGAAAGGAAAAGCAACTCAAGCAAATAGTCACTAACTAAACACACAACACCTCCTACACTTAGAAGATGGAAAATAAAATGTCAAAATTAACTTCACCAACTAATACAAAAAAAAAAGAAATAAACATACACCACCCATTCATATGGATGTCTTAAATGCCAACTTATATGTATTGTTTAAATTGTTTACATTGAATACTCAATAACGGAAGCGTATATCAGTTATTTACATACTGATACATAGGCTACATATGACTGACATTCATTATATCAATGACTCCACCAAACACTTAAAATGCTGCCAAAACACTTATTATCGCACATAGAAAAAACTCTAAGAAACATACAAGGAGAAATTACTTCACGAGTTGTATGATCTCACTTAGAAGACAAAATACATGTTATGTTATGGAATCAAAACAAATACTAGCAGAGGCAACACAATACATCGGGCTTGTGGATATACAATAATACAATCTAACAAATGTGTTTGGTAAGTTCAGATAACATATTCAATAAACATAGCGGCATGAATCCTTAAATCAAAACTCATATGGAATTAAATTTTTATAACTAAATATGAAGAAAGACATACACACTATGAAATAATATAACAAACTCATGAGAGCAACGTTTAATTAAATGACTAGATATGGGAGCATGGAAGAAGATGACTCAAATAAAATGAAAACATTAAAGTACACCCACAACCAAAATAAAATTACAATATATCCATAATCTTACCATTTGAACTAACATGTCATGAAGTTTGCTCAACCACCAATGAGAATGAAGAGGTGTTTCCTGACAAATAACTACAATCTATATTATTATTTAAGAAGTAAATTTGCTTAGTTGTCATGTTCTCCATAAGTTTAGGTAATTTTTTTATTTATCATATTTATATATAATTTATTTAGAAATAAAACGAATTTATATGAATATATCATATTTTAGAAAATAAGATAATTCTTGTGAATTATGTTATTATCTTGAAATATATTTTTTATATAAAACTTAAATTTTAAGATAAAGATCTATTTATACTACTCCCTCCGTTTCATATTAAGTGTCGTTGTAGAGAATTTTCTGCGTTACAAAATAAGTGTCGTTTTCGGTTTTCAATGCAAAATTTATTAATTTTATTATGTAATTTGTTTTTCTATTGGTTAAAATATGATTAGGTGTACGGTAACTGTATTTTTATATAGGAAATATGTAAAATTAATTGTTTTCTTAATCCGTCTGCACAGCTGCAGAGTGACACTTATAATAAAACAGAGGGAGTATTATTTAAGAAGTAAATTTGCTTAGTTGTCATGTTCTTCATAAGTTTAGGTAATTTTGTTTATTTATCATATTTTTAATATTTATATATAATTTGTTTATAAATAAAACGAATTTATATGAATATATCATAGTTTAGAAAATAAGATCATTCTTGTGAATTATGTTGTTATCGTGAAAATATATTTTTCTATTACAAAATTTAAAATTAACATGTAAAAAATCTATACTATTATTTAAGAAGTTAATTTGATGTTTGTTGATTTCTCATATTTTCCATAGTTTTATATTTATATATAATTTATTATATATTTAAAAAAAATTTATATTAGTAGTATCAGATTTTAGAAAATAAGATACTTCTTATATATTGAGTCGTTGTCTTGAAAATATATTTTTTTTATTAGAAATTTAAAATTAAGGTATAAAAACTTGTAGTTATTCTATAATTGAAATAAATTTACACAAATAATAGTACAGTTTTGTAAAATAAGGTAATTCTTATGTATTATGTTATTATCTTGAAATATATTTTTATATTATATAATTTAAAAGTAAAATATAAAAATTATCTATTATTAATTAAATATAAATCATCACTCAATAAAAATTATTTAAGAAGTGAATTTGCTGATTCATTAAGTTCTCCATGATTTTATGTAATTTTAATTATATGTCATAATTTCTATAATCTTAAATAATTATTATATAATTAAATTTTTTATCATATTATTTTTGAAAATAAATAACTTATCCATTACATTGTTATCTTGCAAATATGATTTTCTATGATAAAATTTAAAATAAAGATATAAAAATTATAATCAAATATAAATTAAGTAAAAATATTTGTATAAATATTATAATTAAATATAAACCAAGAAAAATAATTATAGAAATAAATTATTTTAAATATTTCCAATTTTGAGTTTTTTCATTGATAATTATTTGATGTTTCATTTGTATTTTTTGAAAGCATAAATAATAATTTATTATGCTGATTTTTAAATTAATGAAACATTAGCTAATAAATATTTATAAGAGAATTAAAATTTATTATGCGGGCAAAATACCTAGTTGAAAAAGAAGCAACAAATAGATCAGGACAATACAAATAAATGATTTAACATATTATAAGACAACATATCAACATAAAAAATGATGTTGAACATTAAAATTGAACAAGTTTTATAATTTGAAATTCATAAGAGAAATACAATGAATAATTAACATAATTTTATAATTATCTGCTCCTTATATTTTTATAATAGATTATACTATTTATATATTAAAATAAACATAAAATATATAATAAAAATTAAAATTTAACCCCAAACCCGGGAGTAGTCTGGGCTAATCCTAATATATTATATGAACAACTGATGCATAAACTGTCTTGAAATTTTAGAACCCTTATCTTATAAATTATGAAAAGTGTCTTGAAAAAAAGTCTTTATCTTATGATAATGTATCTTCGACATAACTGAATGAATCTATCTTAATAAAGTTAAAATACCAGTATAAATTAATCTTTACTGTAACTTTTTCATTACATCTAATACCACTAGAAATTAATTCATCCTTTTTTAGCATTAATTATTTTTAACAAAATATTTTTAAAATACAATCAATTTATTTATATATGATCAACATTAATGATTGTTTCAAATAATAATATATTTTAGTAAATGATTTTTAAATTAAATAATAAATTAATTTTTATCCGTAGTTGATTGTAGATATATAAATAAGACAAATAATATGATGTAAAACAATAGAAACTATTTTTACCATTTTGTAAATATTAAAATGTATCATTTTTCCTATCCAAAAATAAGTAGAAGTCTGCTTATACTATATATAATTACTATTTTCGAAATTTTAAATATTAATGTACATAAATAATATAAAATTGACATAAAATATAAAAAAAATCCAATAATTACTTATTGTATATATTTAATATTTTATATGTGCTAAAAATATGAAAGTACACAACGACAATAAATGTAGTATATAATTAATATATAATAAAAAGTAAAATAACATTCAGTACAAATATTAATTCAATATCAAATGTCATAATATTTATATACAATATATATATATATATATTAAGTGAACACAAATATCTATATAAGTGTGTGGATTCTACATAAATATTATAAAATAAAGATTCTAAGATTTGAAGAATAGTTATCAACTTCATGCGCATATAAGACTGAATTCATTAGTTAAAACTCCACTTTTCTTTCATAGAGAATTATTATTCATTAGCTCTTTCATTCTGGTTTTATTCTCCAAGACTTTTTTTAATTTTAATTCTACATTTTTTTGTCAACATTTTTTACATTTAATAACAAAATATTATTGCACAGATATGTGAATATGTTCTTGTGTAATTATATAGTTTTTTGTTACTAGAAAAACTATTCAATAGTTTATATACTTTCCAAAACTTTTTTTCTTCTATGTTGTGTCGTATGAAAATTGAAGTTCAATTTTATGGACTTTTATTTGTTAAATATTTCATAAATGAAATAACTAGTTTTCAAGTTAAAATGGTTCGATATCTCCAACGCATGAAAAGAAGTCATATATTCTATTTAAAACTGAAATACACATTAGAAATAACCCTGGATTTTAAATCATATTTATAAGTATATGCCATTGAAATAATAACTATTCCTTATTTTATAGTATTTATTGTTTTCTTTCAAATTTAATACATTATTTCCTAAATTGAATACATAGAAATTCAATATAAATTTATAACTCACAATTTCCTAAATAAATTGAACAATGATTTCAATATAAATATTTAACTTTAGTATTCACATAATACTGTATACTTTAATGTATATCAATATTATACATAAAATAAAATATTATACATTAAATATAATCTATCATCATTTGTTTTTTTGGTGATCAGATCTTGACCACGTAGCTTTTCTTCCTCGCCAATAGTGACTTTTATTATTATTTTAAATAGATTTTGTAAATACAATAAAATTTATATGGGTTATGTTAATGCAATAAAACACTTTAGTGTACATATATATTATACATAAATGAGTTTTTTTTTGCAAAGATCCATCCATGTATCCATTCCTTTTCAAAATTATAACTATAAACTTATATTATATATTTTTTTATGAAACAAAAGTTTTCTTAAAAATGAAAATAAATATCTCCATGCGGTCATATGAGTCAAAACTCTAGTTAATAAATAAAATTTACCCCCAAAAATGGCTTTTGGGAAAGCAAAAGCTATACAATCATGAATATCGACGTATACCTACCTACCTTTGCTTTGGGATAAAAATATTGGACTTGGAGCGTTTGTATTGATAAATTACATAATTAATTATTGGTTACATATATGATAAAGTCGTCTCCTTTCTTCAATGAGCTGGCTTTGTTGATCTGATTCGTCCTTTCTTTGTACGTATTGCGTACCTTTAAGCATTATTATATTTAAAAAAATAGTTATTAAAACTTTGAAATTTCAAATTAAAACAAATTTTTTTTCTATTTCATGTTTAAGCTAAAAAAATCTACAACTTTCAAATATTGATCATTTTTATTCTCATATTTTGTTGACTCGACTATTTAAAAAAATCGAATAGTCAACCATTAAATTTGATCAAAATAATAGATGTATATTAATTCTTTAATCAAAAATGTTCCAAAAACAGATTAAATATTAATCAAACAATGCTGTTTTTCTTTTTAAAACATTTAAAACATCTTTTTCGCGAGCTATGATTCCAAATTGACTTTATCTTCCTTATTTTTTAGCGAAGAAGATGAAGTCGATTTGAGACTCTAATTTCGCAAAAGAATGCTTTAATTGTTTTTTAAAAAAAACAAAACTACGTCATTTGACTAATTTTTTAAAACAACATCTTTTAGAGAGTTAACGGTCAGCTATTTTTTATAATCGAGTTTAACAGTGAACTATTTAGACTTCTTAAATGGTATAATCAACAAAATATGACAATTAAAACGATTAATATTTAAAATTTGAAGATTTTTTTGGCTCAAACATGAGTTGGAGATTTTATTTACCTTAATCTGAAAGTTCGGGATTTTAATGGCACCTTAACCTATTCAAAAGGGAAACTTTCTTAATAATACACAAAATAATTTTCACTTGATAATAAAATACATAAATTTCTTTGGATCTGTGTTTAATACATGGACAAATTTTCGTTGCTTATTAAATACATACACTTTTAAAATTCTTCCATTTTAAACAGAACTTTAGTTGGTGTTAACTATATTTAATGGAAGTAATGGCAACGTTATAATTTAATTAAACATGTGTTTAAATTGTGAAAAGAAAATTTCTTAAAATACGTGAACTAATTTTAATTTGCTAATAAAATATACGAACTTTTAGATCTCCGTTTAATACACGAACTAATTTTTATTTTCTATTAAATACATAGACTTTAGAAATTTACCGATTTTACACATCGATTTAGACGACATCAAGTATGTTTAACAGAAGATGACATTAGTTTTAATTAAACGTGTAGTTAAACTATGAAAAACATGTTCACCCTCAGCTAAAACCTCTCAAATTGATTGAGTCCTAATTCAAGTTATTTTCGATTCGCGTTTGGCACCCTCTTTTATTCCCCAAAATATGTTCATTTTCTTCTTTTTTGCTTTGATTATCATTTATATCGCCTTGAAGTGGAGAAGATTCCCATGTTGTGAAAAAAGATGAAGAAAGCTAGGTACTGTTAGACGAGTTTCTGATTTTGGAATTAGTTTAGTGTTATGTATTTATTCTTATTCTTTGTTTTGATTATAATGATAATGAATTAGGGTTAATTTACACTATGAACAAAAAATTTAGTGTTATGAATTACGCTGTACATATATTCTTTTTACTATAGTTAATAATTTTGCATCAAAAACAAAATTTACACTATTGAAGACGTAACAGAGAAGAAAGCTAACAAGAGGATTTTTAAGGAATTTTTCTTTCACAGTATAACCTTATGTTCAATTAAACACTAACATTGTCTTCACATCTATTAAACATAGTTGACATCGTCTAAATCATGTTAAATATAGTTGACGTCGTCAATATCGATGTGTAAACTCTATAAATTTTAAAATTTTATGTATATAATGGAAAAAAATAGTTTGTGTAATAAATGAGGATTCAAAATAGTTTATATATTTTATTAGTAAATGAAAATTAGTGTGTGTATTTTTTTTAAAAAAAAAATATTTTCACAATTTAAACATGTGTTTAATTAAATTCTAATGTCGTCTTCATTTTCGTTAAATATAGTTAACGCCATCTAAAATGATGTGTAAAAATTATAAGTTTTAAAAGTTTGTGAATTTAATAGACAACGAAAATCAGTCTATGTATTAAACGGTGATCATAAATAATTCATGTATTTTATTAGCAAATACAAATTAGTATGTGTATTTTTAAGGAATTTCCCTATTTAAAACCTAGAAACCAGATCTCTACCATTGTTTGGTTTGTAGTATTTACTTATTTTCGTTCTGAAGGCAAAACATTAATCACAATAATGAAAGTATCAAAAATGTGGAGTTCTAACTAAGCTAACCCGTTGACAAATACGATCAAATTCAATTTTGTTTTCTCTAGAGATAGGTGTCTGAATATTCATTCGAATTTGGTCGCATCTATTCAAGTTTCGAGATTAAAAGCTAAACCTACTCGACTATTTATAAAGTTAGTTTGTGTTAGGATTGGATCATTATGACTTCGGTTCGTGTATCTATTTAAATTATGTAAAAGATTCAAAAAAATATAAATAATATAAACATATAAATTTGAAATTGTATGATAAAATACTTAAAATTGATTCAGTTTAGATATTTGGATGAGAAAATGGGTAGATATTTTGGATATTTCAGATCTTTTGGATATTTCAGATATTTTGAATTTCTTTTTGTTATTTTGGATATTTACTTTTTTATATTTGAATAATTCTGCATATTTTTAGTTATTCTGGATACTTTACAATATATTGGGTATTTTTATATAAGACCTAAAAATAATTAACATATGTGAGTATATAATTACGGTTTGAAATATTTTGTTTACCTAAAATATTTCATATCAGATTCGGTTTTGATTCTTTGGGTAATAAAGTTTTGGATCTATGCGGTACCAGAATTAGCTGTCAAATACTATGCCGGCGACTGTACTCCCATATAGTTGTAATGGCTACAGAAAGTAAGTGAGGCGAAGAGACATAGAAGTTCTGTAAAAACTAAAAAGAGAAGGCATGGGAAGAAGAAAAGGAGTGTTGAAAGATAATGATTACGAGCTCTTACGCAATTGACCATCAGTTGTTATTTATAAAGAGTTCAAACTTTGTATTTTTTCCATGTTCAGATTAAACACTTCAATAAGCATAATCTTTGGTCATAATCTCTTTTATTATTGTTTAATTAGTTCCTAAATTTGATTATCGGGTTTAGGCTTTGACAAACACTTACAATGCAAATCTATCTTATTAAATCATAAATATTCCGTTGGATCTAACATTTATTTTGTAAGTTTTTAAATTAAATACATCTTTCTATTTTATATTTAAATCTACAATAAATCACTAATATTCATTTCTTTATACTACTATTCATGTTTCTAATAATATGTTTATTTTTTATACTATTATTCATATTTCCAAACAGTATACTCATTTTCCTATACTACTATCAATGTTTCCAAATAACATTATAATTAATTTCATGTCCAAAAAACAAAATATTAGATCTCACCGTTTTTAATAATTTCTGACTATTTTCTTTCAAATTATTTAGATAAATTAAAAAATTCAAATAATATATAAAACAACGAAAATAAAATTACTTTTACAGTTTTAAATATTGCATATTAGTTATTCATTATTCAATCGGCTAGTCTCGGGTTTTAGTGATGTTTTAAATATGGATATTTTAAAAAATAAAAATTGAATTATCGGATCACCGGTTTAACCGCGGTTCGGGTTGAATTTAAAAATACTAAAAATAGTTTAATTACATATTTTAAATACATAAATTCTTTCAAATTAACAAAATATTTGTTAAATTATTTATGAAAATTTTCATCACAAAATATTCCACGCTTGCAAAGTTAAGACCAAAGTTAAGTTTGAATTTGGTCTAACTTATAAAATAAAGATTAAGGCCAAATATTAAAAAATTTGGATAATTATTAACATCAGAAGTAACTAAACTCTTAACTTATTTTTTTAACACAAGCATTTAAGTTTGAATTTGATTTTGCACTTCGAATAAAAATACAAAACTAGTGTTTTCAGTGCACGGTTACATCTACATAATACATTGATTGACGCTATTAATACAAAAGACGGTTTTGATATTGTTCTTTAAATATAAAATCGAACTGGACAAACTCGAAACTATATAAAATTAAATTATAGAAAACACATCCAAAAATAAATTATGTGCAGGTACGTGGATCATGATCTAATACTTTCTTAAAATTCAATCTCTTTATGTTTCAGGAGAATATCGAAACTGGAGTACCATTGATTAAGAATTAAGAATTTTACTTTTTTTTAACTAAGAAACTCCACCCTAACATCCTAAAATCACCTGAAAACTTTAAAATTCTACAACTGAAAATATTTTCAATAACAGTGGATTTCAGAGTACTTTACGAAATGACAAATTCAATAACAGTGGATTTTAAATGAATTTTTAAAATTCATTTTTGAATAACAATAGATTTGTCATTTTACTACAAATCACCTAAAACTCTCGGTTGAATACACTCCCCTAATTTTCAAGGTCTTATAATTAATTTCAAATAAAATAAAATATTAGTTGAAGCACTACAAGCCATTTGTATATCAAAGTATTTAGGTTAATACCAATCGGATATATAGTAAGGTTAGGAGTTTAGGCAAATTTTTCTAATTAGTTATGGATCACTAAGTAATTTTATTAATCTTCATCATATATATCTTTGAGTAAAATTATTCATATTCGAATGTTAGAGAAAACCACCCAACTGTAAACCACTCTTATGATGGTATATATTGTTTTGTTAGCTGTTTTGAGAGAATATTATTCAAATACCTTTTTTTGCCAACTTATTCAAACAGTTTATATGTGAAAGATATTCTCCGAATAGAAATAGCATGACGACCAAAGGGGAAATAAAGGGATGCTCTTAAATAGCAAACTGTAATAGTGCTACTGACGTTTTTGATCCTTTATCTTATCTGAAGTATGCGTCTCAATGCAATTAGCTTATCAAATAAAACATCGACAACAACAAGACATTGACTAAAAGTAGCATATGTAATACTATGCGATATATTAAAAAAATAAAATCTGGTGTGCAACTGGCGTCTTACGAGCCACAATTACTGAGGAAGTCCCTGGTTTCGATGAAAACCGCTTTGACCAGCACACTGTTATGCTTTCTGTTATTTATTATATGCTCCTCCCACATATTTGATTAAAATAACAACTATGACTTTGTTTACCAAGCCGAAGAGTATCTCCATTATTTTCTGTAGTTCAGTTGTCTGGATGGTTATTAACAAAAAGAAAATTGGCTTGTAAGCGATGAAAAATGTATGTACAGAGAGGTATGATTGGGGTCAATTATTTATGTATTCCTTTTGAAGCAATATTCGAGTTCGATTACGCAACACGTCCGTACTGCTGGTACGTGTCCCCATTTACAATAAATGTACATTATATATACGTATATATATTGTTTTCATTTCCGCAACGTTGGCTGACTACCTGATAATCATTCTCATAGCTAAGCATCCATGAAAAAAATATTTTACTTAAGATATTTTTTTTGAATAAAATTTGAACAAATGAAAATTCAACGATTCTAATGACTACATGATAAACTAAATTGTTGTTGCAATTCGGTATGGATTTCGCAGCCATGATTAATGACAAAACAATCATAATATTGGCATTGAGTATAGATTTAAATGGTAAAAAATTATTCTAATCGCTTTGAACTAGAAACAATTATCATGGAACTCGCCATGTAAAAATAATTCTTGGAATTGTTATACATGTATCAATTTTTTTGTTATATGGCAATGTTTTTAGAATCGTTAAAAATTGACAATTTAAATTATTATTTTTTGGAAAAAAGTATTATATTAATTTTTTGGATTAAATATGTATATCTAAAACTGAAACTTGACCAATGTTATACAACAAAAAATCACCAAAGAAAATTTTGAAGTTTTATCACATGGATGATATCCAAAGTTAAGGATCACATGAAGATTATTCAGAAGAAAAATTTCTTCAAATATTAGTTTGTGTGTTGTAATGTTCACTCTTATTTTTAGATTAGCATTTTTTGTAATTTTATTATTTTATAGTTTTATATTTTATATAAATAACATAGTTGACAAAAAAAATTGTAGGTGACACCACAAAAAATATATGTACTAAAGAAATGCAAAGAAAAAGAAACATTCTATGAAAGAACTTCTAGATCTTGAGAAGTCTACTTATATATTTAGTTATACAAAAAATCAATTTATGTATTTAATCTTAAAATTAATTTCTAAATTTTGAAAAACATATTTATATCAAATAAACTGAAATCATGTAAATATGAATATCTATAAATCATGGAAATTTAAATTTAATAAAATTAAATTACTATACATGTAGGTGAGTGGATATAGATTATAAATCATCATTGTCCGTTGGTTTAGGTTTGATAACATAGGTTCAAGTACTGATGGTATTTTTAGGGTTAACATTTGGAATTTGACACATAAATTTTTAGTTATTGTGTTTATCAGACATCTTATAAGTTTATTTTATGTTTAATAAAATTTTATTTATTTTTAATTACATTATTTTGTTTTTGGATTAAGGGTAGAAGACTTCTTAAGGAGTTTATCAAGAAATCATGCACTGGTAGACTTCTTTAGAAGAAGTCATGGACTAGCAGACCTGTTTAGAGGTCTTTTGGATTTAAGGTAAATTTAGTGTTTGGAGACTTCTTCAAAATTCTTCTAAATTGCAATGTGCTAGCAATTTTTTTTTGAAGTATTCTACCCCAAGTTATTTTAACCTAATTGAATTGTTTTTGTTCATTTACATAAAAAACTTCACACATTCTTTCTTTATCAAATGGTTGCAACAAAAGTTGATTATTCTCTCTCTAAAACTCTAAAACCTCTTTCCAATCTCTATATTTAAAAAATCATATATTTTTTAATGGAAGAGATATAGATTTAGTCATCTATACTGTTAAAGTAAAACGCTTCATAGGATAATGACTTAAGATTTGTAAGATAATAATGACACGTCACTTTTATATTTATTCATAGCGTAATTACTAAATATCAACCAAACAATTAAATCATGTGTAATCTCCCTCCTTTACTAATACTAGTTGCATATTTCCCACGCAAGCGCGGAGTCGGGACTATTGTGTTTACATGTATTTTTTTCGATTGTTGGTTTAATGAGTTCTTTTAATGACATCAACTAATAATGAAATGGAAAGAATATAGCAAGAGTATAAAGTAAAAATATTGTATATATAATGTGTCCAATGTTATTTATATGTGAAGGTTTATAGGAATAGTTAAGCTACACTATAATTTTTATTATGTAAAAGTAGGTGTCTATTTTTTTTTCTGTAAATAGTTTTTATATCGTAGGTCAAAACTTGATATAATTCTATATTTATATTTGTATTAAATGATTTATCAATTTGAAAATAACTTTAATTAAGTTAATATTCGTTGTTTAGGTCTCATCAGACATGTTTATATATGGTTTTTTGTAAATTTGGGTTTTGTTCATAAATGATGTGGCAGTTTTATCTACGACGTCATTGGGAATCCATTCGCCGGACTCTGGATTCGGTGATGAGGAATATTTTCAATAAAATTATAGTAGTTATTTAAATGTAAGAGAAATTACATATTTATTTAGTAAATAATGAAAAATACTTTAATTTTGTTGTTATTAAAATTTTATTTCACATACAATTGTTTTGAAAATATATATTAGGAAATATGTGCAATGATTTAATTTTTTGAGTTTTCAATCTATATTATTCAAGTCTCCTTAAGCCATACACGTAGGCAGCCGCGTGAGACTCATCTTTTTTTTTGGTCTGTTCGTATTTGGATCCATTTTTTATTACTTTTGGGTTGATTTATATTATAATATGATAGTTTGGAGGCTCCTTAAACCAACCGCGTAACCAATCATGTGGGACTCGCTTTTCTTGTTTTTTGGATTGTTTGTTTTTGGATCCATTTTTAATTGTTTTTGAGTTTGAACTTGTTAAGCTCTAAGGTTTTTTTTTTTTTGGTCAAATTGTTTAAGCTCTAGGGTTTATCCAACTATTTTAATCATTAAAACAATAAGCACAAAAGAAAAAAGCATAAAACCATTATAAACAAAAAGTCCATATAATAATAACCCAAATTAAAAATTAAAAATACATGATAACTGTGTGGTTTGAATCCATGTATTTGCAGGCTTAATTTGATATCTTATACCACTCGACTAAAGTGTATTTTATTGTTCATAATCATTTTACCAAAACTATGGATTTTTAAAAAATATATACGAGACCTACAAAACTGCTGATGTGGCGTGCTGTGAAACCTAGAAACTCAACTATTATAATATAGATTTTTAAAACATATCATTATATTTACTATCCTAAAACTGCCTGCATCAATTTTCTAGTAACGTACCAACTATATTTTTTTATATAATAAGATGTTGGGAGCATGATTATGCAGTTTAGTGTTTATAAAAACACGAAACTAAACAGAGTTTATATATTATTATAAAAATAATAATAAAAAATTTATTAAGTTTAAAGTGTTTAAAAAAAAACATTCAGTACGCCAAATTGATATTATACTGTCAAAGTACTAAAACACGTAAACTAATATCTTAACAAACAATCTGTTAATGTACCTAAAATCCTTTAACTTAACATACCAATAACATTTTTTTGGAAATTTCCCAAAAAAAATTATATTTCTCAGAAAATAATGTTAAATATATGTTTTATATCAAAAAATGTATCCAGTTTAAAACACTAAAAATCATTTTAAAATAATGGAGGACTAAATCGATAAATTATACTATTTTGATTCTCATATATGTATATTTATATATAACTTTAGATAAATTTAGGAATTAAATAATAAATTATATATGTCAACATATGATTTATATGGGTTATATATAGATTGTTGGATCTATTTGTTCGTCCACGATCGTGGTCAGAAAGAAAACACTGTTTAAAATTAAAAGATTATATATTATAATAAAAGTTATAAATTCATTATATTTGATTAAAATAGTCAACAAAAATATTCTGGATAAAATTCTGGTTCGGTTTATTTTATTGGCTCTTTGGATCCTATAGTACATTCGGAAGGCGTACAATAACAAATTGTTCAGTGAAAATGAGATATCACCAGTCGCCACCCTTCAGCTAGCTTATGTTGAAGCTGAGTGCTGGAGAAAATCAACTCTACCTGAGGAAGGTGAGAAAGAGGAGACACAATCTACCCCGTCATGTATATCGACTCTCCCAATGAACTTCCAGCACCCGACCTGTCAAATCGATGTGTCATCGATCGATAGTGGCACAATCAGTGGATTAGGGCGGTTCTATAAAGATTAAATGAGAGTAAAAAAAAATTGGATTCTAAGGATGTCAGAAGAGCTTATCAGTCTTCTATACAGAGATGGAAGGATTCATATGGCCGATATCTTGTTTACGAAAGTTACAGCGCACTGCAGTTCATATAGAGACGATTTGTTTCAATTTGGTAGACGTGATTGCTAAGTCTACCGATTGATCGTTTTTTTGTCTCCGAGCTAGTCTCTTTATGATTTCTAACATACGAGTTTTTATTTCAGTATCGTCTGCATATCTAAATTAGAAATTTGCGTGTAGATTCTCTCGTTATAGAGATAAAAACTAATGGTACTCTTTTTCATATAGATTAGATTCAGCAAAGCAGAAAATCTGTTCCGAACGCAACAGATTTACCTACCATCTGATCTCTGAAGATGAGTCAACAAACAAAAATAGTTCTTTCTTGTGTTAAGTAAAGAGGAATACTTAATAAAATATGTGTTACAGTTGCAACTTACAAGTTGTACGTCGGGTACAGACCATCTAACTAATCATTGTCACATCATGTTTTATTTCTACTTTAAATGACTGTAACTTAATACCGTGTGGGGGCAAGTACAGAAAACCAAACAAGACAAAACTTTTAACATCTTTAATAAAGGAACCAACGTAGAAAACTATAGTATGGAAGAGTTGTCTAATTCCCGTCAACTTGTTCTCGTAACATTTTAATAATATTATTATTTTTATAAGAAACCACTGATTAAGAAATGCTGATGTTGACTGGGCGGAAAACCACGGCCACGATTACAAAACCAGTGATTAAAATAAAGTTTTTTTCTTTATCCGAAATGGATAAAACATAAACATTAACATATGAATTTTTTTTTTTTTTTCATATGAATGAATTGAACTGTCATCAGTTTTAGGTAAGGCGATAATGTTACATTTGAAAGAGAAACGGATATTTTTTGGGTAAAAAAATGTTAACATGATGTTCTTTTCATTATTTTATCTCAATAAAGTTTATATTTTAACAAAACAACTAAATTATGATCTGCCCCAGTGGATTTTGTTTTTGCTTTAACAAATTATATATGTATTTTATATTTTTTAGTTTTATATAGTTTTAAATTTGTCCATACACATTTTATGTGACTAAACAACATGAGTAAAATTATATTTTATATTAATAGTTTTTCATAAGTGTGATATAGATATATGTGCAGTGAAAATATTAAATTGGTTATCTAAATCTAAACCCGTAAAGAACTAAAATGAACCCGAACCAAAATTTACAAATATTCGAATGGAGATATAATTTTTAAACTCAGAAACTTGAAACCTAAATAGACTCGAACCAAACTCGGATGGCTTCCTAATGTCCCCCCATAGTTTAAAAATTGTCGTGCAATGAATATGGACAATGAAAGTGTAGAATTGGTTACTTTCATAGTATTGATTTATAGTATTGAAATAACATTGGTCAATAGTATTGATAGTATCGATATATATATTAATAAATGTAAGCTAACAAAATGTCCGCAAAACAATTGACAGAAAAGAAGATATATAATATAGTTTATTTTTAATGGAAGTATAGTATATATTTATAGATTAATATATATTGGTTGAATTTTATAATGGAAGAATATATAGAAATATTTGAACTGTAAATATTAGATGAGATATGGAAGAAAATAATTATGGTTGTTAGTCAATTAAGTATTTATTTTCTTTGTACATAGTCTAAATATTAGGAGATCCAATTTTATGATCTACCTAAAAAAATTATAATATTTATGTTTTAATAATATAGATTAAACATGAATGAAGTTAAAATTTGGATAAGCAGTATGCATACTACAAACATATCTCTGTCTATCTGCAAATGGTTAATTTTAGGCTTTTGATTTCAAATTTAATTTACCATTTTAAAATATATAATAAAAATACCATGGTAGCTGCTTATTGAAGTTTATTTTCAATGTAAGAAGTAATTGATTCATTTTTACATATGAATTTATCATAATTAAATTTGGGCGTTTAATGAATATAGGTTTGTTTGTATATTTCATATGGACCTACCTGATTATTTTTAAATAATTGATAGGATATTTGTTGGGAAAAATGTCAGAATTCCAAAATCATGAAAGCTAGGAAAGTAATATATTGGTGATGACGTGGACACTGCCCTATTTCATCGTGTAGTTAATTGGCAACAATAGCTCCTGGATAAAAAAAAGTTTGGGTCAGAATGATTTTTTTTTTTTTTGAAAAACGGCTTAGCGGGTCAGAATGATGAGCTCAATAATTCTACTACATGAGTGGAAATATAGAATGTAAACCTACATATCTTTTTGAGATGTAAATTTTTATTTGTAGTTTCATAACTATAATAATATATTAGAACTTGATCCGCACCACCGTGCGGGTGTTTGATTTAATTTATGTTCAACGTAAATTCATAAACTGCTTATTTTATAAAAGAATTATATTTGTTTATGTTTTGTAATTTAAATATAGAGTAGAATATATTATTTATAATATAAATGTTTAATAATATTTTTTATTTGTACATGATATAATATTATAAATTTTATAACTTGATACAATTTGATATATTAACATGTAACTTTTTTATGTTAATTTATTTTAAAATGAAACATTTTTTTTTGCATTAGTTGCTATGCATTATCATTATTTTATGATATTTGTTTTCTTAAAAATTGAACCCTCAAATTTTTATATTTGACTAAATTAAATAAGGTAATACTATATTTAAAAATTATTTTATATAATATATACTATGTATTTCAGTTTTGTATTTTTATTTTCAGCACAAAGAAAGAAAAACCCTTGTAACTGATTAATTTAAATTGATTTTAAATGTAATGAAAAAATCTGTAAATAAAAAGAAATACAAAAAAATATATAATTTATTGTAAATACAATGGCTAAATGTACAAAGAAAATAAATACTTAATTGACTATCTATGTTTCCAAATATTTTTCATTTATTCTACTATCTTTATTTTCAAACAGTACCAAAAGATACTTCACTTTTAATAATATAGATGCAAAATTCAAAAAACATGTATCTTTACACATATTAACAATTAGTATTAGATTTTCAAGTTGTATACCCAATTTAAAATATTTTTTCTCTTGAAATGAATTACCTACTATTTTGTATTATATATGTATATAGATATATTTAATATATATATATAAATAAAATATCTCTGAATTCAAGAAAGAAACATATAAAAATATTTATATTCCGTATTAAATTCAGTCGACTATAATTTTTAAAATTACATTGTACTTAATATCAAAGTAAAAAAATAATACAAGACCAATAAAACAAATATATAATTTAAAATAGTATAATGAAAATTGTTATAAAAAATTGTGAAAGTTAATGTCACTTAGTTGAAAATAAATTAGATATTTTAAAAATTTTCATTAAGTTGTTTTTAATGATAAGATAAATAAATATATAAAAAAAGTCTCTCTTCTCCTTAAGACACCTCATCAATTGGGTATGCATAAAATTGACATATAAGCATAATTTTTTAAAATATTAATAAATAGTCCTAAAATTTCAAATTCTTATTATTTAAACTAAATATATTAACACAATATTAAATAGTTCACAAATATTTATAATTAAACTAATTAAACAAAAATAAATTTTATTTTAAATTATAAATAATTATTTTAACATAACATAACGTAACAAATAATAAAATTTATAATGTTGATTATACAAATATACTTACAAATTCTTGATTATCAAGAATTTATATGATTTTTTAATCATTATTATTATCTACATTTACATATGTTATTTTAGTATTTATTTTAATATATATAAATTGATTGTAACTAATATTAAAAGTTATACATAACTTCTAATTTAGATCATATAATTAAACTGAAATTTACATGAACAGTCATTGTCGTTTTGTATCATAAACAAAACATGGCGTAATTTATTAAGAGTAAGCATTAATTAATACATAGTAAAATTAAGATATTTATGGTGGGCTTTAAATTTTCTATTTTAAAAAAATTATGATAATTTTAGAGATATATATAAGTAAATAAGTTTAAGTACTATCAAATAAATAAAAATATTATAGTGACAATATATATTAATATATTATATATTATATATTACCAATATATATTCTCTTCAATAACTTCTAATATCATGGTATACTTGCACATTAATTATAATAATATATGAAAAATTCAAATAAAACATATATACAGACAAATTTTGGCATGTATATAGAATTTCAAAGTGAAATTATATTAAAAAAAAAAACAAATAATAAATATCTATATCTGCTCAGGGACTTAAAAGAGGAAGAAGATAAATTTTCTCAAAAAGAAAAAAAAAGAACAAAGAAGATAAATTGAGATTTCCTCATTGGGAAGTAGTCCACGTAAATTCTAGTAAAGTTGTTACGCTTCTGACATGCACGCAAATAAAGGTATGTTTGCATGCTGCGAAAAAGATATCGTCTATTGAAAGTACAAACAACAATCATGTAGTTTGTGACGTTCCTGATACATGTGAATATTTTCGTATATTAATCTTTCGTTTGTGCTTTTAAGTTACTTTTTTTGGTGCAACAATTTCCTATCATTGTGTGTGTGTTTTTTTAAGTTTTCCCCACTTTTAGAAACAAAAACATTGCAAACGCAACAAAGACATCGAAATCTCATGTTCACTTTTTCTTTCTATCTTTGTGTACCGTGCGCAACATGCCAACATATTGTTTGTGATCAAACATATAAGAAACATTAAATTACTTGGATGCAATGCAAAATGTGTTTGACGTGAAATAAGCACATTTGAGCGACTTGTCTGTCCATCGAGTAGAATACGAAATCTCTTCAGCTAGAATATAGTTTTTTCATGGTTCATGCATTTAATATTTAATATTCATATATAACTTTCATCAAATGATAAATAAATGTTGTATTTAAAATCGATAATATATATTTATTATTTTTTGAAGATATTTATTATATTTTTTTGAAGAAAAAATATCTAAAATAGATATTGTATCAAAGACACTCTCATTGGTTTTTTTTTTTTTGACAGAAGGGCTTTTTTTATACATACTCTCATTGTTGTATTCATGTTTCTCTCTTTCATATGACAATTTATCTTTTTTGGTTCTAAACTTAGTCCTTCAAGAAAACTAAAGTCTTCGATTCTCTCGATTTATAGAGTTTTATTCGTTGGTAATTGTTTTTATTGTTGGTTTTAGATTTATATTTTGTCGTAATCTGCTTATATTTATATTATTTCTGTAAAAAGTCTGTTAATATTTTAAATTTTTGTTCCTGTATTGCTTCTATTCCAACGTCTTTTCTATTCTTCTTGTATATATTAATTTTTCGAAATTTACCGACTAAATTGTCACTTTGAATATTCTCCTTTACGAACTAATAACACCAGCATGATTGCACGCCATGTTTGATAATTAACAAATATATGTCATATGATATAATACAAATTAAATGGATGAAGTCGTACCACGACTACGTACAAACGAGCAACGAAAGACGAAATCTTCGGCCGCGTAACGATGCATCATATTTATTCGACCGCGTATGTATGTTTCTTGTTGAAGAACATTTAATTTGGAATCGTTCTATGATGTACTCCCCAACTATATAGTCCCTACTCTACTTTTAGAATTCATGATTACGTAATTATTAAAAGTTGTGCGGAGATGTCAACGTTTCTTCAATATGAAAGTCACATCTAGGCATGGGCATTCGGGGTCCCATTCGGGTTTCGGTTTTGTCCAATCGGGTCTCGGTTCTTCGGATTTATCAAAATCAGTCCCATTCGGATTATTTGAAAGTTCGGTTCGGGATCGGTTTGGGTTCTATCGGGTTCGGGTCGGGGTTAGTAAATCTTTAAAGAACCGGTACAACCCGTTGTACTTTCGGATTCGGGTCCCAATCGGTTCTTTGGTTTAAAAATACTTGATTTGTACCTACTTTGTAACCAAAACATAAGTAAAATTGGTTCTTCAGATTTAAAGTACCTAATGTGCAGCTATTTTATAACCAAAACATAAGTAAAATTGATTCAAAAATAAGAAAGGAACATCAAATTTGATCATTCAAAAACAAATGAAAGGTAAACATAGTTATTAATAGAAAGAAAACCAAATAAATGAAAGCATAAAACGAAAACCAAGTTCTTAAAGAATAAGAAACATTATTTCAGTAATAACAAAACCTTAATCTAAAAATTTCAAGTTTCAACCGCCATCTTCAACCATCAACCTTTATGTAATAGATAATTATTTTAGATATTTAGTAATATCTTAAAATATTTTGATATATATTAGGGATTAAGATCATGTTTGGTACACATTCTTATTAAAAATTTTGAATGTTTCGGGTTCTATCGGATATCCATTTAATTTCGGGTTCGGTTCGGATAATACCCATAACCCGAAATACCAAAAAACAAGATCCATTCGGTGTTTAAATCGGGTTTGGATCGGTTCGGATTCAATTTTATCGGATCGGATTCGGTTCGAATTTTCGGGTTCGGTTTATTTGCCCAGCCCTAGTCACATCTTCTTATCTCTTACAGGATTATGAGGAGGCCACAACTTTTGTAACACAATTAATGCAACTAAACTGTATGTGATGATCGTAAGTTAGTCAATCTTAATTTTGACTGTCTCAAATTCAACTTATCTGTCAAAGTATATACTCGCTCGTGCTTAAGTGAAAATATGTTTCTTTTTATCGGCTAAATGATTTATTTTTGCCAACGATCTATACTATAAACACATCAGATACTATAGTTACCTTCAAGAAATTGCCAATAAAGATTAGAATTTACCTTAAATAATTCGTTATTATAAGTAATCTATGGTGGATCGTATATTGTAATGACTAGTATTTTTAGCTGCACTTGTTAAAATAACACCAATTAATTATGAAATTCTTTTTTTTTTTTTAAAAAAGAGGAAATAGACAAATAAATACTCAGGTCTTTGGTCATAGATCCTCGAAGAAATTAGTTATGTTTTTATTTTACAGGGACAAAGTCAATTTATATTAAACAGATGCAAAACAAAAAGTCAATGTATATTAAAACATTTCGCAAAACTAAAATACTTACTCAAGTTGATCATATTTGTAATTTAAACCTACTTGTATGATATTCGAAAAAGTCAAATTTTATTTATATATAATCAAGTTCTAATCGCGTTGGCTTTGAATAATGTGTATGTCAACCACGTAGGTTTTGATTAATTCGTCTAAGCTACTAATAAAGTAATAATATATGGCTGTAAATGCCGCTGAACGTGGGAGATAAATTAGTATATATGAATAATTAAGTTAGTATCAAGTGGGCTTACCATAGTGACATATATAATCATGACTAAACTAATTCCGAAAATTGCTATTGTGTGTCTTTTGTTTTCATCACCACGTGTTTTTCCATTACCGTCTAGTTATCAGATTCAGATTTTCATTAGCACCAAAAGAAAATTTATTTACAAAAATCAAATTGAGCAAATATTTTATATTAGTGGGAATCAGATTTTTGTTGATTGTTACAGCTTTTAAAAACCTTATTGATATTAGTTTATGGATTGTAAAAATCTTAACTAATCCACTGTTAACATTTTAATAAAATTATTGTCTTTCAAAATCTATTGCTATTTAATTTAAAAAAACTTTATCGATTCTATAACTCTATTAATATCTAGTGTTATTGAAATGCTATTTTTAAACAAATTAACTCATTAAGCACAACTTAGATTTTTAAAATTGTTGTGATTCAAAATTTGATGAATTTTTAATACCTATAATTTTCTACTGACTTCAAATATCTCTATGCAGATTTTAAATAAAAATTTCAGTTTTTCTTAAAATCAACTAATTCTAATAAAATCCAACTCCCACTAACGGTAAAGTGCTTATGTATCAAGTCAGATTCTTTTAGGCTTTTTAGCTGGAAAATGCTATCAATTAACATAAAACAAAATCCGGTACGATTTAGGTTAGTGAGTTGATTACTGTTGTTTTAACCAATTATACCATATACCATAAATTCAGACTACCATTACTCTAACAAACGGTATGAATACATTTATCATCAATCATATTTATTATTGTTTTTTAAAATATCTGAAACACAGATAAACACAAGGTTTTAGTGTTTTCTAACAAAGGTAAAGATCAGCTGTCTTTGTTGCTCTACAAACGAAAAAAAAAAACAAACACAGTTAAACAAGTACTAATATAATCCTTGAAGTGTAGCCTTAACATGGCAAACATTTAATTAAAAGAAAACCCTCCTTTGTCTCTACTTAAGAGCCACAATTTGCCCCTTTCCTTGACTTTAATTCCAATTAAAAAGGATGGCTAGTTTTTGGTCAAAACCTCACACGCTCTTTTTTTTTTTTTTTTGCATGATCTATCGTCTTCGACACGTGCTCTCGTCACTCTTCTCTTTTATGAGCTGGCTCCACAAAAGGTTCCTTTTAGGAAACTCCCTCTCTTCCTCCACTGCCTATAAAACCATTTCATCTCTCCCACTTCATTCCCCATCTCAAACAAACAAACCTCCATTAAAGACTAATCCACTAAACATACTTCAAGATTCCTAAAGAGGAATTGGGTTTTGATCAAAATTAGATATTATGGATTTCTCCGGCATCTTTCTCATTTTCTTCTCAGCGGTTCTGTTTCTCTGTTTACTCCGGTTCTTAGCCGGACTCCGTCGTAGCTCCTCCTCGAAACTCCCTCTCCCTCCGGGAACAATGGGTTATCCTTACATCGGCGAAACGTTCCAGCTTTACTCACAAGACCCTAATGTCTTCTTCGCATCAAAACAGAAAAGGTCTTGTTTGCACACAAACCAAACAACAAAAACTAAAATTTTCTCTCTGAAACATAAAAAATTAACCTTTTTATTAATCTTTTTGGTTAAAACAGATACGGATCAGTGTTCAAGACTCATGTATTAGGATGCCCATGTGTGATGATCTCAAGCCCTGAAGCAGCAAAGTTCGTATTGGTTACGAAGTCTCATTTGTTTAAACCTACTTTTCCGGCGAGCAAAGAGAGGATGCTCGGGAAACAAGCCATCTTCTTCCACCAAGGAGATTACCATGCTAAACTCAGAAAGCTCGTCTTGAGAGCTTTCATGCCTGATTCAATCAGAAACATGGTCCCACACATCGAATCAATCGCTCAGGAATCACTCAGTTCTTGGGATGGAACTCAGCTCAACACTTACCAAGAAATGAAAACAGTAAGCTCCACACCTATCTTAAAAAACAGAGCATACTCTGTTTTTTGCTTTTCTCAAGTCTAAAACAGAGTATCCCCTGTTTTTTGCTTTTCTAAAGTCTAAAAACAGAGAATCCTCTGTTTTTGCTTTTCTCAAGTTTAAAAAACAGAGTATCCCCTGTTTTTGCTTTTCTCAAGTCTAAAACAGAGTATCCCCTGTTTTTTGTATCAACAGTACACTTTCAACGTGGCGTTAATCTCAATACTCGGAGAAGACGCAGTCTTTTACCGTGAAGATCTGAAACGATGCTACTACATTCTTGAGAAAGGTTACAACTCGATGCCGATCAATCTCCCGGGAACACTATTCCACAAAGCCATGAAAGCTCGCAAGGAGCTAGCTCAGATCCTCGCTAACATCTTATCAAAGAGAAGACAAAACCCATCTACGCACAAAGATCTTCTCGGATCATTCATGGAAGACAAAGAAGGATTAACCGACGAGCAAATCGCTGACAACATAATCGGAGTTATCTTCGCGGCAAGAGACACGACAGCGAGTGTGCTGACGTGGATCCTCAAGTACTTAGCAGATAATCCAACTGTCCTAGAAGCTGTCACTGTAAGCATATTTTTTTTCTTCTAATGAGACAATTAAAGATCTTTTTAAAGGAGTGGTAGTTTCGTAAATTAATGGCGGTTTTGTTGGGTAAAACAGGAAGAACAAATGGCGATAAAGAAAGGAAAAAAAGAAGGTGAGAGTCTCACTTGGGAAGATACAAAGAAGATGACGTTGACTTCTAGAGTTGTCCAGGAGACAATGAGAGTTGCTACAATCTTATCTTTCACTTTCAGAGAAGCTGTCGAAGATGTTGAATATGAAGGTATGTACTAATTATTAACACGTATACTATATACTATTTATATCAATATGTTACATATTAAATAAGCTAACGTTTAAATTTGTTTACATTTTTTTCTACAGGATACTTGATACCAAAGGGATGGAAAGTATTGCCACTATTCAGAAATATTCATCACAATGCTGACTTCTTTTCTGATCCAGGAAAGTTTGATCCATCAAGATTTGAAACTTCACCAAAACCAAATACGTTCATGCCATTTGGAAGTGGGATTCATTCATGTCCGGGCAATGAGTTAGCTAAACTTGAAATCTCCACTCTAATCCATCATCTCACCACTAAGTATAGGTGGTCGATCGTGGGACCTAGCGATGGAATTCAATATGGACCGTTCGCTCTTCCTCAGAATGGATTACCCATTGCCTTGGAACGAAAACCAGAGGTGGACGTTTAGTAAATTACAAGAGTAGAAAGTGAAAAATTCTTTTTCATTAAAGTGAGTATTTATTTCATTGGCTAAGAAACAAAAACATTAGACATGAAAAGGGAATAGGAAAGAAAATTCCCTAATGGATGACAACAAAAAAAAATCCCTAATGGGACCCCCCAAGTGTATATAGTTTTCAGTTATTTTAATATTTTTTAGTTTAGGTTTATGAAATGTAGCGAATTAGATTTTGGGAGTAATAGGAAGATAGGTTATATGATCTTTAATGTGTATGTAAGCTGGATAGTTCGTTGTTGAGACTTTCCCTCTCTTTTTTTTGTTATTTTCCTCAAATTGTAAATTCTTTTGTTTTATCAATGTAATGAATAAAATTATGGAATGCTCAAAGCAATTTTCCAACAAAATTTGCATTAGTCAGTCAATATTTGCTTTTATTTTTTGTCAGTAAATAGATTTAATAGCCAATTTTATTAACTTATTTTATCACACTTACACTTAAAATATTAACAAATTGCAGGACTGTTGTAAGTAACCACTTTATCAATATGAATAACAAAATTTCACTGCACTAACAATAATTTCTGGGAATGAAGTATGTGATCACCTTTTTAATTTTGGCATTTGTAGTATAAAAGAAAGAATCATGTAAGAATATATTGATATATGAGTCGACTAATAGAATCACGGCCAATAGTTTACCATTCACTTGTTTACCTTCTTTAATGGTTCTACCATTCACTTGTTTACTTGTGTAACACTTTAATTATTAGATAATACTAGTAAAATAGCTGGTCAAAAGAATTTAATGCATTTTTGTGAAAAGTAGATCCCAAATCGACGACAGTTAGAGTAAAGTAGTAAACCAATTTTAATATTATTCTGTTAAATAGCGTAAAAATTGGTAAAAGCCGATTTTATAATCTTTTTCACGGACGATCATTCTGATATTTTTTTCACCGAAGACTTTGACCATAAGTCGTGAATTATATATGAGCTAATTCGGTCTATGTCACTATATTTTGTTTATATTTTAACTGCAGCATATATGCTAATTAGATGACTATCATAATGTCGACAAAAAAAAAGATGACTATTATAATAACTCTTGAAATCTGCAGCTGTAAACTCTTGTAGTATATGCAAGATATATATATAGTGTTTTAAAAAAAAAAAAATTCTGATTTTCAACAAGTATTTATTTTCTCATGTAAAGTCGATTTCTCGTATTTAAACACGTCAGTTTACTAGCGTATCCAACCACAGTACTATTCGTTTAATAATTTTTTTTTTTTCTATTCGTTTAATTATTTTTGCCAGAAACACAATTACTCCATTTGTTGCATCATTTAATCACAAATCCGAACAAAAATGTCGGTCTTTCTACTCCTCTCCTGAAGCTGGTGGTGATGACATGAGCTATATATAGACTATAGTTGATTCGTTAGGTAGACTGTAGACTCCTAGCCGAGCCAGGATACTTAATATTCTCTTAGACTCTTGTGTACATTCTCGTTTCTGTTCCGTACATTACTCTAGCTGTTGTTGTTTCTGAGCTTACCATATGTAACATTTTAATTTCAAAGAATGAGAGTTCTAGAAGTATATTATTTCTTTATTTTTAATAACCGTGGTGTGACTTCTAAGAATTTTTAAGTCGAAAGACTAATCATTACGAAATCCGTAAAAGTTCAGATTCTTTTGTCATTTGAAATGTCTGCGAATGGATGGATTCAAACCAAAGACGGTGGTACTTATAACTGTAAACCTTTTATCACCCGAATAAGTGGCAGTATTTTATAAAAGTTTGGATCATGACCAAAGTATCTTCTAGTGGTCCTTTTGGAGTGTTTTGGTGAAACTTTTTTGTTACAAAAATAAAAATTCAGACTTTACATAGTTTACATATGATCTTTAAATGGTTTAAATAAAATCATCTTAAATTCTCAGTTCACCTGAAACTATCTTAATTTTAATTAAAAAGCAAATCAATCCAAATTGTAGATTGAATACACTCTTGAAATAACGTGTTGGTTATTTGGACGCCAGCCAACCGCATTCTTTTGTTGTTGTTGGTTGTATATAACTCACATATACATAAGTCACATATACATAATCGAATTTGAATCTGGATAATACTGTGACCTCAATGCTCATACGCATTGATTACTAGGATGCAAAACTAAATAAGTATTGTGTTTCTTGAGTAAACTAAATAACTATATTTGTGAGTAAAATCATTGTATTTGAATTTATAAAAGAACTAGGGTCGACCCGGGCTACGCCCGGGATTTTTCTATAATATTTATATTTAATTATATTTTTATATTTATTTTAGTACTATATATATTAACATTATTAAAACATAAATCATTAGATAAATTTTCAAAAATTTAGGTTCTGAATTTATTTTCTGTTTTCATCCATCAGATTTAATTTTTGACCACTCAAAATTTGTTATTTTTTATTATTAAAATTTAAATTTCACGTGATGTAAAATATATAAAATAATAAAATTAGTTTAATCTGAATATGTTTATCTTGGTTATTTAAATTTATGTAAAATAAATGTTACTTGTACATTAGTGTAAAATTTTATTTTGGCTTTTGAACCACTAAATTTAAAAATTTTAAGGGTATTAGAAAATTTGTCTTTTGGATTTTTTTGTACCTCCTTGTCCTACATCTATGTTGATGTACTTGCAAATATAAATTAATTAATTTTGAAGAATGTTTATAATCATATTTTACAATACTGTTATTTTCAGAATTGGTTGGTGTTCAAAATAATTCTTAACATAGTATAACAAATATATATATTGTGGTTAAAAATCTATATTATTGTTGTTTTTGGATGTCACATGCTAATACATGATAAAATGTGTAAAATAATATCATAAATGGATTTTCTACTTTTTGCTCTAGTAATTTTTCATATTTATTCTTGATACTATGTTTTTGTTATAATATGTATTTAAGTATTTTTGGTAGTTTATGTATTATTATCGAATATTTATGGTTATATTTTTAAAAAATTTTATTTTTATTTCCAACCTAATTTCTAAAAGATATTTATACTGATTATATATTAATTATTAGTTGTTTTTTCATAACTTCCACACAAATAAAAATATTCTGTTAGTTTCAAAAGAAAAAGTTATATTTAGGTTGGCATGATATTGATAAAACGTGAGAACTATATGCTATGCATTGTCTGATTGTGTTTCAAATTGTCCATTGAATATTGATATTGATATTGATATTCAAACTCTCCACTGAATAATAAAAAATTATTTTGATATCTTATTGAAAAATTAATAATGTTATATTTACTCTACATTGAAAACAATATTAACTTCATTGCTAATGTTTTGTTATTCTTATTAGAGAGCATCTGTTTTGTTACTATTAAAAATACTTTCATGTAAATCTAGGTTTTTAAATTTGATCTAAAGCATACATAATATTTTCCAAATAGTATATTTCTTGTCTTCATAACTTGTATTGCCTTCTCTTCAAACCCATAAGGACACGCTCTTTGTTGTTCCTCCAATGGCCCTGACTGAATACATATGTCTGAACCTAGTTCTTTTAAATCCTCTCTGAAACCTTCTATAAACCGTTTAAAAATAACAATCCAACAATAGAAGACATATGTTCAGACATTATGTATGTCTTTCCACCAGGAAACTTCAGCCTCTGCCACATGAAGCCTTGTCTAAGCCTCTTCCAATGCAGTCTGCATCTTTTTATCTCCTATTTTTGTCTTGTCTCCATGATCTAGTGTAGCCTTCTCTCCAACTCATAAGGTCCTACTCCTTGTTGTTTCTCGAATGGTCCTGAACACATGTAAACTGTTTCACATTTACAATTATGTTTGAGAAGACAATCTGATAAATTTGATGTTGGGAGCTAATGCGTGACAAAGAATCAAAATCAATAATCGCTTGAATCTCAAGGACTTTAGTGTCTAGTACTTTACCATAAGCTTGAAATAGTTCCCCTCTTGTTCTGGACTAATCTGAAGAAGCTCAAACTGATCCCTTTCTCCTCAAGAATCTTTTTCCCTTTCCTTATACATGTGATGTGTATAAATACCCTTTATATCCAGTAATGAACAAAATATCTCTCATTTGCAGTTATAACGACAAAATCGAGAGACATATAAATGGATGGAATTTTTATATAATGATCGATCCTGCAATGAGATTAAATTCAACTCACAATTAGCATTATGATTCATCATTCAATCGACATTCACGTCAAACCTTATAATATACACACTAAACCTAACCTATCAATAAAGCTATACTCAAATGGTAACAAAGTTACCGGAATTGATGGTCCTTCACGATATCTCTGTAGGGTGGCCAACTCCACGCCGATCATCATCCGAGGAATTTCTGCCGTCACTGAATCACAGTGTCTCACATGGCTTTTTCGCAATAGCTTTCTTCTTCACTTTGAGGTAAACAACCGATAAATGTCTCTTCGTTGAGACAGATGGAGAAAGTAAAGAATCAAGAAGATTGGATTGCTACTTATACTCACATCAAGGGTCTTGGCCTCCAGGTTCTTCAACTTGCAACCAGCTCCCACTCCTACACCTACACCACCATCCACCGAAGAATTCAAAAACCTCTGGGGATTCAAACTCTACAAAAAAAAGAGAATGATGAATTTTATGGATACAAACTCACCTATAAGTAGTTGCAGATTCATCAATTAGAAAAGGTAGATGCAATAAATCCGAAATCGTGGAATGAGTGGGAAGATGGAGTTAATTGGCAAGTTAATGAGAATGATTGAAATAACTGTGTTTCGTAACAGTCATGGTTTCCATAGAAGGTGAGAAGATCGAAGTTTGAAACAAAGATTCACTGTCGTTTCATATCTCTTTAAACTCCATTGTTGCTTCAAAACGCCGAAGATGGAAGAAGACTTTTAGCCCTAATTTTGGAAATCGCTTTCGGTGAAGACGAACGTGTCTTTATGGGGCTGAGATGTTGAGTTTTACAAAACTTAATAATGTAAGAGAGCCCATAAAGCCCATAAAGACTAAAACCAAATAAGCAAATCTCAGCCAGGGACATGTGTCAAGCTGTGCTTTCTCTAATTGATGACATGGCACTCTTATGTGAGGGAAAACCTTATTTTATAATAATAGATTGTTTATTTGATATTTCATCTTGTTAAAGTATCTTTATTCAATATTTTCATTATAAGGTAGACTAAGAATATCTTTACTCAATATCTCTGTTGCAGATGTCAGCATTGCTGTATTATAAAGATAATAGCATTTTAAAGTATTAAACATATTTTTTCTATTTAACTGATTATGAAGAATAAACAGTCTGTCAAAGTGCAGAAGTGACTGTACATAACTATGTATATTGGCTGATTAGTAGGCTGTAACCCACGATTTTTATAATTAATTGAATAAATATATTGATTAACAAAGGACAAATTAAAACACAACATATCCGCCAAAAATATCTAATAAATATTAAACAATTAGAAATATATTTAATTCATCTGGATAAGGAGGTTTATGAAAATCATACAATTGTATACTAATATTTTTGTTTTCCTTTTGATTTTCCACAGCATAAAGATCTAATAACGACCAAACAATATGGATAAAGTTTTGAACTTAGAACGTTTTTCTGAACCATTTTCTTACATTAAAAACAATTATAACCAATATTTAGAGAAGGCAAAAAAGTTGTCCCGCCCCGGACCGTAGTGAGATTTTCTTTAAGTGGGTCATAGGGCGTCATATCTGTGCGGGCTGCTGTCTCTGAAATGGCTACCCAAATCTGTCCCGCTATATGTACAAGCTTTCGCGGATCAATCCGCAGGACATGTGATAATACACGCAGCAGAACATTCATGCTATTCCAAATTGTTTCAGGCTATTTAAAGATATAATTCAAGTTTTCGATTCAACTGGACATAATTCATCAGTCATTACTCTGCTTATTTTTTATTCAAACAATAATTAGAACTATTTATATCACACCCAAAACATATTAACATATAAAGTAAAAGTAACTGCGGAAGATATTTTTCATTTCTTATAATTTATAAGTTCATAACCAATGTTTTAGTTTGATGAATCTAAAAATTAAATAAATCAAACACCAAATCAAATGTGTCAATCCCAAATTAAATAAAAAAAGAAACAAAATCAAAACACTACAAAGCTCGAATCGCTGGAGCTGTCGTCGTCATCATCGGAGCTCGAATCATTATCACCGAATCTCGAATCTTCACCATCGTCCGAGCTTCTTATGTTTTCTCAGTGAAAGTCATATGAATCGTTTTCTTCTCATTATTCTCTCGTTTTTTCAGATAAACAAAAAAAATGATGGGTCTTGTAATCCTGCGGAACCCGTTTCGGCCCATCCTTCAAAAACTCAGTCCCGCAACGATCTGTCCCGCGAGACCCGTAAATTTGCGGACTTAGAAAACCTCGTCCCGTAACAATTTTTTACGGTCCGGGGTCCAGATACATAATTGTCATCTCTACCAATATTGTTTTAAGATCATAGAATTAGTACAAAATTAACTTAGTGGAAAGCCATAAAAGATTACAATAGTTTCAATTTAAAAGAAGCTTAATAGAACATTAAGTTAGAAAACGAAAAGCACAATCCAACAAGTCTCATAGACTGTGGACACGTCTTCTCGAGACTTTTTTGTAACTGTTGTCCGGTATTGCTTTACAGCTTTTTCGTTAGCACCCCAAAACAAATGGTAAGTGACAAATCCATTCTCCACCATTTACATAATCGAAACTGGGTTCAACTTAATCCACATTCAATTAAATAATATGAAAAAGCCATATGTTCGCCAAGTGTTGACACATGAGATGGACGCAAAATATGCACGAAACCAACGATTTGCGCAAGCTCCCGCTGGCCGCTGCCAATCTTGACAAGCAGCCACTGTATGCGGTATGCCCTTCCGTAGATTTAACCGGCGAAAATTCAACTAAAGTTTAAGTGCGATCAACTGAAGAAAGGGCCAAAAAACTAAAAAATGTATTCAAACTTGAGATCCGATTACCAGGTGAAAAGTTCATTTTTTTCTTTGCTCAAAAGAAAGATGTTAAAAAAATATTATTATTTTGTTATTGTTATATTAACAAAAAACTAGGTGTTTGCCTGCAATTTTGCGGATAGTTATATTATTGTTATATTAAATTTCTAATTATATTGAAAAAAATAACAGTGTTAACATAATATATATATTAGAAATTTAAATGTTTAATTTTGAATAGTTGGATACTAAAATGATTCAATATATATTTTAGAAGATCTGTGAGATTTAAAATAGTTCAAAAACATAAATCTTAATCATTAAAAATCTTTCTGTTATAGAAAAACAATACTATAAGTAATTTAGTAAATGGTTGTATAATTACTTTATATTCTATTTTAACAAGTGAAAAACCAAAAAATACTCTAACTTGCAAGAGAAAAAAAGCCGAGGGATTTTTTTGTGTAACTTCAGTATGACCAATACAATGCTCCATGACTTTTATCATATAACTTTTTGTAAACGTTTTTGTGTGGAGTGTAAAAAAATAAAAGTTATAATAATTCCTTACCTATAAATCTAGTTCTTTTATATAAGAATATATAACCATTAAATATATTTCGATAAACAATGTTAATTATTTTATTTAATTATATATAAATAATTGATAAAAAATAAAGAAATTGATAAAAAATAGATATATATATATATATTATTTCTATAATTCTACAATTAGTTACCATAAATTATTATTTGTAATATCACTTGTGTTATTTGTTAATCTATATTAATTAGTTCCAGAATTACTTTTTATTTTTAGATCGGATTAAAATAAATAACTAATAAAATTTAATAACCAATGTTTTGTTGTATGTTTGGAAATACAGATTAGATTTGGTAATTGTAGAATTAGTTTCCTTTTAAAAACTTTAATGAAATAAATGAAAAATCATCAACCAATCAAATTATAACAATTAATTAGATAGCTTTCATAGACGGGTGATTGCTTTGATGAATTAATTTTCCGAAATCTATGATTTATTGTATTTACTACTAATATAAATATATTAAAAGTCATTTTTTTAATTTTTTATATAGTATCATATGTATTTATATTATCAATTTACATAGTGTAATCTATGATATTTAATTATTTTGATAAATAAATTATGTTAATTTATTTATATTTAAGATGCTTAACTGTATGTTAGGAAAAAATCATCGACCAATCAGATTATAACAATTAATGGGAGAACTCTTCTATGAGCGACACGTCAACATAAATTACTTAAGTGACTTTTCAATTAATATATTAAATTTTGACCCGCATGTTTTATTTTCATTTTTTATACATAAATAATTATTTTACATTATTAGTGATGTTAGTCATATTTAAATGTTTATAAAACTATTTCAAACACGATAATTTTATAGTTCACATGTTAATAACAATTGTTTCAATCTTTTTTTTATTATATATTTATCTTCTTGGATTTACATTTGATTATTAAATAAACTAATATATGCATGAAAATCATGTTTGAAAATTATTTTATATTATTTTATACTAAATTAGCAAATTTTTATGTTTCTTTAGATAATATAGTATTGTATATAAAAGTTTATATGTTAATTTTATACATGTGTTATATAGTTACTTATGTTAATCTGTTTTGCTTATTATATTTTTAACGTTAATATCTTTTATTTATGAAAATAAAATAGATTATTTTATCCATTTAATACAACTTTACTATAATAATTTTCTTATAATATGATACATTATGATTTTATAAAATATAGATAAAAATATATATTTTTTTTAGTTTATAAAGATAACTAAATATACATATTAATGTATAATTTATATTCTTTACTAATTCAGAATTAGTGAAATATTTACATAATTATTTAAAATTTAAGATTTTGTTAAATCTTTTGCAACATATATTTTGTAATTTTGAATATATATTTATATTTAAAAGAAATCAAAAGATATTATGATTAAAGTTTTTATAATTATTTTATTATTAGATTTAATGAAATATATATAGTAAGAGTTTCTAGTGATGGTCTATTTAAAAAAAAAAATCACATATGAATCAAAGTCTGACTTCTGATTTAATATATAAAAAGATATGAGAATTTGTTTCATGTAGAAAAGATGAACAAGGATTCAGCGCAACCTAGAGATAAACAAGAATCTGTAGTCAAATTCATTGCATCATTATTTGGTTAATGAAAAATTGATGTTGAGTCAAAAAAAAAAAAAGAGATAAACAAGAATCTGGACAGAGATTAATTCTTTACCCTCAACATGAAACATACATGTGTTTTATTTTCTGAAACAACATGAAATATACATGTATATATAAAAATTAAACTAGTATTTAGAAAACTTGCAACTACTTTTGATATCATCAGTTCATCACAAATCTTTCACGTTGTTGTCATGAGCATCGTAGGAAATAAACTTAACACACTTTTCCAAAATCTTATCCTAATTCAGTTAGTGAACCGAAATACTCCTTGTGAACCGGGCTGATCCAAGTTGTACATGAATCAAAAACAATTGTGAGCTCAAAACAAATGGGCCTAAAGAAGGCCCAAATAGTCTCATAAATGGACCAACGGCACAGAGATCTCCCCGCCTTTAAGAATCACGACGGAGACGAACTCGAGCCACGACGGTTCCGAGAGAGATTCAAAAATCAACATTGCAACAAGAACGAACCCTAACCGTTTACAATCTCTAATTCGTTCCACTTTCTTCATCGTTCCTGCTCCACCGAAATGGCGAGTGAGAGTTCCCAATCTTCCTCGCAGTCGCCGTCTCCGTCGCTGGGAGATACGTTCGTAGGAAGCTCCATCAGTCTAATTTCTAACTCGGAGATCCGTTACGAAGGCATTCTCTACCATCTCAACGTCCATGACTCTACGCTAGGTCTAAAGAACGGTACGGATTCGCGATTTTTGGTATTCTAGGTTTTGCGAACGCAGATTTACATGTCAATGCTTGTGTAATCGTAATCTAGAACTTTAATCAAATTTGTTTGCGTTTGGAGTTGTTATTTTGATTCTGATTCCGTTATTGAATGTCTTTTTGATGCAGTGAGAGCTTGTGGAACAGAGGGGAGGAAGAAAGATGGGTCGCAAGTTCCGCCGTCTGATACAATTTACGATTACATTCTTTTCCGCGGAAGTGACATCAAGGTTGGTTAGTTAGTTAGTTAGTTAGTGTTCAAGCTCTTTACCTTTATTGCATTTCGTAGTTGTTTTTTTCTAAGTTGGTTATTTTGTATCATTGTTTAAACTTTGAAGGTTAGTTATAGTGATCTGTAATGATTCTTGTTTGGTATATTCAGGATCTGCAAGTGAACCCTTCTCCATCTGTACAGCCAAGGCAGGAGATTCAGCGTGAACAAGACGTTAATCAGGTAAAGACTCATTCATGTAAAGCATGGATAATGATAGCTAACTATCAGATTTCATGGTTTTCTTCATTGTCTTGTTTCCTGTTTCTTGTTTTGCAGACCTCTAATGCTAGGCCAGATATGAGCTCTCCGCCTTCTGGAAATGATAGTGGTTATGGTTTGGGGAGAGGAGCACAATGGGTTAATACACCTGCTTTGAGTAGTAAACCGGTTTCTGCTACACAGCACTCAGCAGTTCCTTTTGGCTTCCAGCCTCCTCCTCTTAATGGTGGAAGCTTGACAGAATCACCAGCAAGCCTTAATGCTGGTTTGTCTATGCCCATGCCTTCTTTTGTGCAAGGAAACAAAGTACCTTCCAGTAGTGCCCCTCCTGGTATGATGCACCAGGTAGTTTCATCCGCCTCAACGAAGCACAATGATCCTCAGATTATAGATGTGTCTGCTTCACCAGTTGTGCGTTTAGTTGATGATACATCACAGGTTACTTCTAATCAAGCATACTCTTCTAACCCTTCTCCCCATGGTCAAGCACAACAGCATACTCCACCTGGCCTTGCTTCTTCACCCTCCAACCTTTCTCCACTTTCTGAAGCACAGCTTTCTGGTCCATATATTCAGAACAGTTACCCCATTGCACCTCAGGCTGTTGTTAATGGTGTTTATGACTCTCTGCCTAACCATCATAACCGATCGGTACCTTATAATTTACCAGCTATGGCTTCTGGCTCACCTCCTGTACTTCCTGGTCCGCCTCAGTCATTTTCTGACATGAAACCGTTACTGCAATCTAGGCAGCAGATGGTAGTCAATAGGGGTCAAGAGATGTTTGGTGCAACTAACCCTGTATCGATGGGTGTGCCATCTCGAGGTCTTTCTACCACATATCAAGGGCCATTGATGCCTCTCGCGGCTTCAGCTCATCAGGTCTCTCTCTCTCTTTTTTGTTTTTAAATCTGATCATCTGATGTTTTCTCGTAACCATCGCACCTATGCATGACTTCTCCTAGATACTATGCAGTTTCATGACTACATTGGTTCTTAAATTCATGATGTCACTACCAAGTGATGACCATTTAGCTACATATCAAGCCCCATTGCTGTTTGTACCTAATTAACAATACAATACAACTATAGTTGCTAAATGTGTCACTTTTGGTTCTAAATGTGTGTTGCAGTCTCAGGTCCCTGGTTCTAGCAATGAGTTCACTGAAGAATTTGATTTTGAGGCAATGAATGAAAAGTTCAATAAGAGTGAACTATGGGGTTTTCTCGGTAAAAACAATCAAATCAATCACAATGAAGAAACTGCAGTTAAGCCAAGCGAAGAAGGGAAGGCAAAGGTATTCGTTTCTATCTTTACCACAGTCTAATGAAGGTCTATTTCTCAAGCTTTTGACCTTATCTCAGTTTATATGATATTCCAAGCACAAGTCAATATTTTTATTTACTTGGTTGCAGCCTGCTTATAACAAAGATGACTTTTTCGATACAATCTCGGTCAATCCTCTTGACCGTGTAACAAGAAGCGGACAACACAGCCAGTTTCCGGAGCACATGAGACAAAATCCTGAGGTTTTGTTTCATCCTTTCTATATTCACCAACCAAAAGTTGTGAAACCTTTTCATACTAAAATTGTAGATAGTGTTTTATTTGATAAACTTTTTTTTTTCTCTTATTGCAGGCATATGGTAACCATTTTCAAATGCCACTTCAACCACAACCTGGCCAGGGTGCATATCTCGCTGCACAGACCAATTACAGAGGCGGATATAATAATAGTAACAACAACAACAACTACCACTCGAATTGGGGTTATGGTTATTACTCTGGTGGGAGAGGCCGAGGCAGAAACACTCCGTTCTGAATTTCTGTCTTCTCTTAACCGTTGTCTTTGAATCCCAAGATTTGGTAGCATATTATATTGGCAAGTTCATTTTCCTGTTTTTTTTTTCTGTTTGATGAGCTTTAGCCTCTAGGGAGAGTGTTGTTTGTTCTTCAATGAAACAAAATAGTACTATGAACCTTTTGGTAATGCAAATCTTTAAGTATATATACTGGGCTTATTTGCCAACTAGCTATATTTTGAACACAAATTAGGTAAATAACATTGATTGTGACATAATTTAGTATCTAACATTTATACCATAAATTATCCGGTTATGTCCTTTAATTTTGCAGTTACCAGGTAAAAAGTAGAAAAGAATAACGTGGCCAATAGAAGGAGTCATCCACGCATACTTTTACTGACCACATATATATCTACTCAATGTTCTATTTTATATCACCGATATAGTATAGAATTATAACTTTATCTACAACCTTACATACTAAACATATCCAAATCCAATTCTTACATACTAATCATCAAATGGAACGATACATGATATGGTCACTAAACCCAAACCACAAACCCCACCTTCCAAATACTAAACCCTAAATATTAATCACTAAACACTAAACCCAAAGTGTAAATCCTAAACCCAAATAGAATGTAACAAAATAGATAGAATAGTACATATTGGTGCACTCTTTATTAATGATCAAATGGAACAATAAATGATAGGTTCACTTAACCTAATCTTCAACCCCCACCTTCGAAATACTAAACCCTAAATCCTAATCACTAAACCCTAAACCCAAATATAGATTTTATACCTAAATAGAATGGAACAAAATAGATAGAATAGTACATATTGGTGAGCAAAATAGAACACTCTTTATTAATCATCAAATGGAACGATACATGATAGGGTCACTAAACCCAATCCTCAACCCCACCTTCCAAATACTAAACTCTAAATCCTTATTACTAAACCCAAATATAGACCCTAAACCCAAATAGAATGGAACAAAATAGATAGAATAATACATATTTGTGAGTAAAATAGAATGGAACATGATAATTACATTTCTATTTTATATGCATATAATAGAATAGAATACAATAACGGTTCATCTTCTTCCACATACAATAAAACTTTCAGAAAGCCGTTCTCCTCCTCCACAAAACTTTCTGACAACATCTTCGTCGCTCAAATATATTTTGAAAGAATTTATTCACTTTTCAAATATTAACAATGAAAAACTTATTTTGTTAGTGTGTGTGAGCAACAAAGAACCACGTAATATGTTTCACAATCAATAATTATTCATTAACTTTTTTGTCTTTGCAGGTTCTACCGGTGAAAAAGAAGGCTAATACAGTATTATTATATAAATATAACGGTGTGTATAGAATTGTTAGGGAAATTGGCTATTTGGTGAATTTCATTTTTTTTCTTTGCTATACAGCCCAATTCCCCTATACTCTTCGTAAGACTTTTTTCCTCCCTCTAAATAAGAAGAAATCTATACTATTAAAGTTGAATTACAAAAAATTAAGTGTTTGGAAACATGAATAGGAAGTATTTAAAATTATGATGATTGGAAACAAGTATAGTTTACAAATCTAGTGGGCTTACTTATTAAACTAAAAATTATTGCGGCCTAAAATATCATTATTATTGTTTTGGATTTTCTATCATTGATATTACTTTATTTCAGAAAATTATTTATACATATATGTACTCGTGTTTTAAATGTATTTGGAATAAATCAAGAATAATATATATTTTATTTATATAATTTATCTTGACTATTGTTATAAGTTTTTAACAGTAATATACTAGCCTTCCATTTCTTCATTAAAAATGAACTTAAAATTTTGACTAAATTGTTTAGTATATATAACTTTGCACCAAATTTAGTAAAAAAAAACTTTATAAAATATTATTAAAATATTTACGGGTCGCAACATTTTACCTATGTCATGTTACACAATACAATGATGAAATACAATGTTTAAACAGTATACTATTACTTAGTAAAATTGGAACCGTAAGATTGTAATTTTTAAAATATTTATATATACCATAAAAACAAAGACCCGCCCAGTCGGGCGGGTTATGATCTAGTATATTTTAAATGTAAGGAAAAAATTTAGGAAGTATATACATCATTATACAATTTTTCTTTAACGCTGATTTATTATAGCTTTTATATATATGACTCGGCAACTGACGATACTACATATCTTATAAGGAACCACGTCTAACTGGATCATTTGAACTGTCCTATGAAAATCCATTCTTAACCAAGATCCATTGATTACATATATGACTCAGCAACCGACAATACTACCTGTCTTATAAGGAACCACGCCTAACTGCATCATCTGAGCCATCATATGAAGATCCACTCTTAACCAAGATTCACTCTTAATCAGATTTACTTACACCATGTAAAAGATTTCCTGTAAAACCTTTATCTCTGTAGTCTGCATTAATAAATCGCTTTCTCCGAAACTTGAAACCTAAATTTCCTGTAATCTGCAAGAAATTGCTTAGTTTAAGATTTGAATTCAAAATTTGGGGTAGAAATTTTTAAACCTTATAACCAGTAGGCTATAGTGCTTTCATAATCATTATACAATTACGCAGGCAAATTGCAAAACCCATTTGTGCCTTTACACTTTGGGAAAGAAATATAACAGGACTTTTGATCACCAAATAAGGTTAAACACCCAGTCCTTTAATTCATTAAACCTCTCTCAGAAACTCACCACAAACCCACAAAAAGCCAAGAACTTGGTCTCAGCCCGGATGCTGTCTCATCAATTCCTTACCAAATTATTTTAGGTGCTGAACATCAAATTTTCCTTCAAATTATAAATCAAAAACATTATTATATAATCACTTCTTCTTATTAATTAATATAGCTAATAATCTACAAAGGACTAGGTGAAACTTATTAATAGTACAATGAAAGTATAAGGAGACATGAAAACAATAAAAATATTAAATGATAATTAATTAACAAATATAACATAAATACAAAATTTAAATTTAAATATATACAATCTGCGCGCTACAAATTCCTAATGAATTTTAGAAGTGCATTTTCATGTCAAAATAAGGCATTATATGCCATAAAGTGCTTTATTTGGTTATCCACTCTTGAAAGTATTGTTCTCACTTGTAGAGTCAGCGGTTGTTGGAGTTCCAATTGGAGCTTCTTCTGCAGATTGGAAAGTGGTTACCTCACCACTCAACCTCGTCCTTGCCGCCGGCAAAGAAGCAACATTACTAACTTCATCATCAGGTTCATACACCAAACCGAACCCACACTTCACCACTTCACACTGTGGAATCTCTTCACCTGCCCCATCAGTCACTTTGAACCTAAGGACAGCTCTAGTAGGAACACATCCTTTCTTGAACTCCACTTCTTGACGTTTCTTGATGTTTGACCAACTTAGAAAGCTTATAAAGACATGGTCCCACTTGATGTTACGCGGCTCATTTTCAACAGGAATACTAAACCGGCTACATGGTGCATCTAAGTCTTCAAACTCGCAGGTACATTTAGCCAGGACACGGCTGCTCTGATCTCCGCAGTCACGAACCGAGATAACGACACATAGATATATTCCAAGAAACTTATTGTCACACCAGTGTGGAGGTAGTTTTGGTTCTAACACTGAACCATACGCTTGGTGACTGAACCATGCAGGTACTTCGTATCCAGGATAGCAAGTTGAAATAAAATTCTGCCAGAAGAAAATAAAATAAATAAATAAATAAATCAGAAAGCCAAATGATTTTGAGACTTGAAAAAAAAAAAGAATAGACTACCCACCCCATTGTGGTGATCATCTGATGAGACTAGTTGGCATTTTCTCCGAACGTGGGATGCGATTTCATTCTTTGCAACCTCATTGAGTTCACAACAGTTTGTGAAGGTGAAAGTGTTGTGAATCTCTTCTGTTGGCATAATAAAGGCTAGAGGACTTGATACTGTTTGCAGCGAGATACAACCATGTGCATCTAACCACTCGAGATTTTGTGGAAGCGTCGCAAGAGACCTGAGTTTCACGCAAGACTTCAAGTCCAGCCATTTGAGATGATACATTTGACTGATGTCAGATCCTAAGCTGGTGATCACACCATTTCCGCTAAAAGATAAACGCCGCAGAAACAATAGGCTGTTAATACCGGGAAGTATCTTTGGCACCTCTAAGATTGAAGTTCCATCAAGTAGTAACACCCGGAAATTTTCCATGTTGTCTTCAATATTTGGAAAAGTGTTGAGATTTGAACAGCCAGAGAGAATCAGTTCTTCAAGAGCTTTAAGCTTTCCAATACACTCTGGAAGACTCCTCAGTCTTTTGCACTCCTTCAGATTCAATAAGACAAGTCTTTCAAGCTTCACAATGTCTGAAGGGAGATCGACTATTGCAGTTCCATCTAAGTAGAGATATTCTATATTTTCTGAAATTAGATGAAATGTAAGGAGCTTTGTACAGCCGCTGAGGATAAGAGTTTTCAATGAAGTCAGATTTATCTGGGGAAGATGCGAGAGACTTGTGCATCCTCTCAAGTTCAAGAAAACAAGACTTTCCATTGTTTGCATCTCTTCAGATAAACATTCGAGGCTTGAGCAACCTTCAAGATTCAGTCTCAAAAGATTTGGGGCCTTTGAGAACCCTGACAACGTCTGCAACTTTCTCGAGTTGTTGAGGTCCACCCACTTCAGTTTCGGTGTTTCCTATTAAAACCACATCGAATTACACCACCAGTCAGTAATGTATACAGCTCTAACAACACAAAAGGAACGAAAACATATATATACTAAGACCATATGAAATGTATTCCTCGTTTTTTTTTTATAAAATAGGATTTTTTAAATATATATTAGTTTTGTTCCAATATAAAATAAAATAGGGAAGTACTGATTTCCCTCTAAATATACATGAATGATACTTTTCTTCAAAATATAAAGAATATCAATTTCTATTTTAGAGTAAGGTGATGCTGTCTATAACAGAATTTAGAGAACTTTTTTGTTTTTGTTTTAAACTAGATGAAGTTTTCAAAATTTAATGTAACATTTATAATTTTTTTATATATTAAATGATTCTTATATTATGATGTTTGTTATTCTATTAATCGAAATGTGGCTACACAACTCTTTATTGCTATTTTTCTTTGAAAAATATATATATATATTTTTTTTAATTTGTGTGCACACTTCTAAAACATCGTGTAAAAACGGAGAGAGTAATATTTAGGTTGAAATATTGAGATGAGTTGGAGATGTCCTAACCTTGGAATTTTTCCATACTAGTTGAATCTTGCTGTAAGGAAGCCTGAGATCAACAAGATTCTTGGGGTTGAAGTCAGATGGAAGTTCATCCAACGGGAATTTCAGCCAGTCAAGGTATCGGACCTCTTCCAGAGGTAACAAAAGTCCATCAGGGAAATTTAACTTGCAGCCGCCTTCACATCCCCGAGGACAAGTAGTAGTGTAGAATTTTAGGTACCAGAGATTGCACATTTTGGTAAAGACCCCATTGTATAAAGGCATGTCCGTTACTTGAGACATGTCTAGAAAAATGCCTCTCATAGTTGTCAAAATTTCGGTATCCTAAAAAGAAGAAAGAGAAAAGAAAAACATCAACTCACTTATCATATACTGATACCATAAAAAAAAAAAAAAAAAAAATATAAACTCATTGATTAGCCTCACCATTTTGCCATGCAATGCAGCGACAATGTCTTGACGTTTCCACAGCCTAAGTTTCTCTTTTGTGGATGATGATAACGAACAAAGCTCCATGGCAAATGTATATAGTAAATCATGCATCTCTACGCATCCACCAGAGATACTAATTAAAAACTTGTAGGCAAGATCCGTTATCTCACTCGCAACTTCAGAATCCAGTAAGCTTCTTGCATAAAACTCATCCTCTGACCTAAATAAACACGCAATGTCAAGGAACGCATCCTTCTCCTTTTCACTAAGCTCATTATAACTTATCTTCAACAGATTTTGAATGTTCTTGTTAGGACATTTTGCCAGCGTATCAAGCCGCGCTTTCCAGAAAGCCTCACCTTTCCCAAGAAGTTCCCTACCCAATACCTTGAGAGCAAATGGATTGCCTCTAAGGTAATCCACAATCTCTCTAGACATTTTCATATAAACTCCCACCTCGGGATTGAAACTTTCGAACGCAAAGAAGCTGAAGTACATCAACCCATCTCGAGGGTTTAATCTTGGAACCACGTAAGGATTTGGATCTAAGTCGGTGATCAGTGCCGTGTCACGGGTTGTAATAACAATCCTGCTTCCTTTCTTGATCCAACTTCGGTCACCAAGAAGAATCTCTATATGTTTTGCGCTACTCACATCGTCGAGAACAACAAAGACTTTGTTCGAGAGCAGTTCACTCTTCACGCAATCATATGTAGTCTCATCAGTTATGTCCATGTCCGGAAGTAACTTTTTAAGGAACGTCGTCCTCAAACGCTCATCTGATGATTCAGCTCCCATCTTGGCAAGCTTCCAACGAATCTTCAGAAAGTTGCAACGATTGAACTTGTTTTTATATTTGTTGAACAGCTCAGTTGCCAGAGTGGTTTTGCCAATTCCAGGCATCCCAACGATTCCCAAAATTCTAGTTTCGTCGCCGTGTTCGAAACCAAACTTCTCCTCGACTTGCTTCATACGATCTTCCATTCCAAAGAGAGTAGCCTGTTCAGGCTCTTCTCGTGCCAAAGAACATGGTGGAATATTGTTGAGCCTTTCCAGGACGTCTACTACGATTTTCTTGACGAAATCGGCCTCGTTACTGCCATAACAAGAGAGACCAGTTCAAATGAGACTATGATAATGATATTTCAACTTGATATCAAACCCAAAAAGAAATTACATAATCAGATTTAACCACACCGAAATTGATATGAAATTTCTTTTGTGCCGATCAGCTCTTATTATATTTTCTCCAACCATATCAAAACCAGTTACTTCATCCAATCAATTCTAACATGCTAGCTATATATGTATCAATGAGGAATTCTAATTTATTTTAACCCAAATTTGATACCACTTTCAACATTTACTCTAAAAGATAACCATTTTTATGAACTGTTTATGATAAAAATACTGAACTAACCCTCCTAAATCATTTATAAACCCAACCTACCTACTAAAACCTAACAACATGCAATCAATAAATTCTATACTTAAACGTTATAATATGTTTGATTGAAGATAGACAGGTAGTATTAAAAGGTGGTATGAAAGTTTCAAGCAGTTTCTCATGTATCAAACCGTATTCTCGAACGATACAAAAAACTGTGTTATTGGACTAATCTTTAAAATTATCATGTAAATCCCCTATTATTTTCTTGTGCTTTTAAATATAAAAAATTGAAATTTAGTATTATTGGATTTTGAGAAATACCCCAAATATAATTAAAAAATATATATTTTTTTCAAAATAGCACACATGTAAAAGGTCCTCTAAATAACATTTGTTTTTTTTTTAATTGGCTTTCAAAATAACATCTGTTCAAATACATATATTTTATATTTGGGTATATATATAGTTTACTGATTGGGGTTTACGGTATAATATTTAGGGAATGAGGTTAGGATCTATGATAAATCAATATTTTCTTGTTTAATAAATACTATTTTAGGAAAAGAAACTGTGTACTATTTTTTAACAAAAACAAACGTAGTATTTTTATGGGATTTTATCTTTATTTTTTTTGTTTCATCCTATTAATAATTTTTTGTTAATTATAAAAATCTTATATGAATTTATAATTCAATTAAAATACATGAATCAATAACAATTCAAATTTGTTTTAATGATTTCATACTAATCAAATCTATTTAATACTTAATTTTTATTATATTTTCAAAAATATTTTATATCATAAAACTTTGAGCTGGTTTCAGTTATATATGAAATAAACATTGTTTTTTGGTCATCTTTCTATAAATATCAAAAAATGGTCGGAGTTCTTCTAAACAAGATTTATAATGTATATGTTCAACTATCCAAATTAAATTCATAAAAAATGCTCCCAATTTTCATTGCCACATCAAAAGTTCATAAACAGGAAAGCATAGCAGCCACCATAATCATAAAATGCTAGAGTCCTAGACAGGGCTGGCTCAATTTTTCTTTAAGTGCAAAAAATTATTTTACAAGAACAATAAATATATAGGACCCCAAATCTACAAACAAAAACTTTAAACTGTACCTAATTTTTAAAAAAAAAAAAAATTTGGACCCAGTGCCTAAGTACCTTGTGCACATGCCATCAGCCGTACTGGTCCTAGACACACTCATCATTCAACTATATGTGTTTTGAGATGTATACCAACTTAATTTTGCTAAAGATATTGAAAATCTAAAAACACTATAGAATATATAGGTTTTCCCTATAAGTTGATAACACATTATTTACCATAAAGAAGGAAAAATGGCCTCACGTATTAGTTAACCATTTCTTTCCAAAATAACACATAAGAGGGACTTTTTATAAATGACATTATTTAAAGAATTGAAATAATTTTTTTTTTTTTTTTTTGAGTTTAGTGATTATGATTTAAGATTTAGCTTTTAGGAGACAGAATTAGAATAACGATTTAGAGTTTGGAGTAATTTAATCATTGTATTCTTAAATTAATGCTATTTTGATTTTCTTATTTACTTTTTGTTATATATATATATATATATTATTTTGCTATCTACCAGATTTGACTGAAAGAATGTTTATATACAAAGATTTAATTCAGAGAAAATGCAAAGGGATCCAAAGCAATACCTCTGATCCCTCAAAGTCAAGCCACCCTTTGACTTAATACACTTCAACGCCACCTTCCATTCCTCCATAATGTGAGCAGGGTGCACCTTGCCATGAATCACACGTGCTTCACAGAAAAGATCTTTTAACTCACTTGGCGTGACCTTAAAGAATATAGGAATGGCCACAAGATTCTTCTCATCGATACATTCTTTGATCTTCGCCAGCTCATTCAAACACCATTCTGATTCCATGTACCTTCTCGAGAACACGACTAACGCGATCTTTGATTCTTCGATCCTACGGAAAAGAACGGTTAGATCTTCTCCCCTAATTTCATCTGTGTCTATGAACACATTGATCCCAGCATTTTTCAAGGCAGTCTCCAGATAACTGACGAAGCTGTTGCGAAGCTCCTCTCCCCGGAAATTAAGAAACACTTGATGGCGCGGAACTATTGGTTCTTGGACGGCCATTTTAAAGGTTTTTGTTTGAATGTAGTTTGGAGACAAGGAGACAATATGCAAGTGAATGAAAAATGTCGCAGTTTCTTGTCAAGTATTATAGGACAACGGTAACAAGTCAAGTCAACAACATGTAAACTAAGTTCATTCCACGATCAAATTTTCTTGAATCATTCTTTGGAAGCACATGTTGCCATTTACTTTGGAAAGGAAAACTCCGAGTTTTGAGGATTTAAATATATTATATATGCAAATAGGAAACTTGTTTTTTTAGACCATTTGTATTCAACTATTTTTTTTTTATTATTAGTTGCATCGCATTGGACACCAATGATCAGTGCAAGAGCGTTGTGCAAACGGACTAAAAGACCAGTCTTATCAAATCCTAACCCACGTCTGTGAAGGTTAATCTTTAAGCTATGTGAAATTAATTTGTTTTTTAAAAGGTTTTTAAGAAACAGACTACTGTTTCAGAAAGCACAAATATAGTTTATTTTGAGAATAGACAAAAATAAAAAGAGAATTTGCTAAAAAAAAAATGTTGAAATACGTTGGAAAAACGCAACCGCCTCAAAATAACAATCTTAATGGGACATTTATTTTTATACCATATTGATAAAAAAAAATCTATCATAGTTTATCTTAGTTAGTCAGTTGCTGCAAGAGAGATGTACGTCGCCAAAATATAGACTAGCAAAAATAGCAATACATGGCAATATGCAACTGTTAATAGTCTAAGACCATGTGCATCAAGGGATCACATGCGGATCATGGGCCGAGGTTCACCGGGCCTCGAGGCGAAAATATAATAAAAAAGTGAATTATTTTCGTGATCCGTTTCACGCGAGTGAACCCGTATGATACGGGTTCAAGACACGCGTCATTCTCCCATTCGACCTCTCGAAGACGCGTTCAACACGAGGAAAAGAGGGTCTTTCTGTTTTCTGTCTCATTTTCGTCTCTCTCTCTCGAAACCTAGGGTTCCAGAGGCGATTACGATAGCGACGGCGAAATCCATCAAATCGACGGCGTAAATCCATAGAATCGAAGGCGAACTTTCTCCTCAACCACCTCAGGTAAGATTCTAGTCGAACCATGTTTAAACACGGTTGTTTTGGTTTGATTGTGTTCTCGGGGAAGAAAATTCATTTGGGGTTTTTGATTAATGCTTGTTTAATCGAGAAGGGGGTTTCGTTTATTGGTTTTAAATCAAGTTGATGGTCCGATTTCTGATTCGTTTTGCGTGATTCGTAATCGAGTTAGGGTTTTCAATTTTAGGGTTCTAAATCGATTTGGGGGTTTTGGGCTAGGGTTGTATAAATGACATGTGGGTTTTGTATAATGTTTATAAATTCGGGATTTACAGATACATGCTCGTTTGAAAGCTGATTTAGTTGAAAACATATGGCAAAAATTTGGTAATCTGGATGAATAATCGTTGTATTTTCATTAATTCTCGATGTATCGAATAATCTTTGTATTTTCATGAATTCTCTGTGTATTGAATAAAAATCTTTTTTGCATTCTTTACTATCTTTCTGAATTCTCAATAACTTGTATAATTTAAAATAAAAACTCTTAAATTAATTTTAAAAACATACTTATTCTCATTTTATTGAAAAATAAAATTTTTTTAAAAAAATTATTTCTTCAAAAAAAATTATTTTATTCCTATGAATCCCGATTTCGGGTTCATTGATGGAGATGTAAAATTAACCCGAGTTCATCACTTTTTATGATCCCATCATAAATTATTAAAAAAATACTTATGAACTCCATGGGGGGTTTATTGATGCACATGGTCTTATAACTGACAGGCAAACCTAGGGCTTTCCCGAATAAACCAGGCTATAGACATAGGTGTTCGGATATCTCTGATCGTTAGATTAAAAGCATTTTAGTTTTTTCGGGAATTTTTCGAATTAAGTTGGGTTCAGATATTCAAACTTTGGATTGGTAATTTCTGATCAGTTCGGATGATCAATACAACTGTTTAAAAATCTAACAACGTACTGTCCCATTTGAAATTGAAAATATATGTAAAATTTGATAAAATAAAAATAAAACGGGAAAACCCTAGTATAGTAAGGGTGCCAACTAACATATGATATATTTCAATAATATGTATTTGAAAGATACATATGTTTCACATCTTCTTTTAATTTTAAACTAAGTTTTGACCTGTATGACTAGGCGGAGGTTTTTTATACCACAATATCATTATAGTTTATATAATATTTTTAACAATAAAGAAATATAATTTGGTGTTATATTTATTATTTTAAATTTATAATAATGTTTGTGTGGTTAATAAGATTATTACTATATAATTTTGTAAATTTATATTTGATAATTTTAGAAATTTATATTTGATAATTTTATAAATTTATTACTAAGACACTGATATTTCTTACTAACAAAATCTTGTAAAATCTTTATAGATTTTTTTTTGAAAATTAAACAATGTAAATTAATATCATCACAATATAAAATATTTTATATTATTTTAATTTCCGTCTATAAACCAAAACTAAATTATATTTTAACTAATTAAAATTTAAATTAACTATTTTTAGATATATCTTTTCAAAAGATTAAAAGATTTTAAAAATATTTTTGTTTGAATTTTCTTTAAAATGTTTGCGTTTCAAATAAAAATAAAAATATTGAAAGATATCATGACTAAGAAATATTCCAATACAGGGATGACAATGAGTATCTACCATTTTAAGAAAAAGAAAAGATGACAAGAAATTAAGAGAGAGAGATAGAATTGATGTCTATTTCAGAACCGCTCTGAGCCCTTGCATCCACGTGTCTTCAGCAAATTATCTCCTCTTGCCATGTTTCTTCATCCAGTGAGTTAGTTATTGTATTTATATAAATATTTAATTAATTAATTAAAATATCAATATTTTACTTTCCAGAACCTATAATTTAGAGAACTACCGATGAGGTTGTTTTAAGTTAAGTAAAATTTGAGAAACTTTATAAAGATAGTCTAAATAAATAAAAAATCACATGAAATAAATCATGATTTCTGATTTAATAGTATACATAATGATTTGAGTGTGGAAAAAACACATGCCCTATTAAATTCAAAGTTAAGGGTTACAGTGGAGTTACTCCCACCTTAATTTTCTACAAACATATTCATGGATTTCTGATTATAGTTTTTAACTTCAATGTATTAGATCATTTGTTTTTTAGGTTGAAATATTAGTCGTTTTTAGGTGGCATAATATACTTAGACCAATCTGTTGATACTGTCCTTTGCAAAACTCAACTTCTTGATAAATATTCGGTCTTCTAACGCAATACTCGTTTATATTTGGTTTGATTTCGTTCGGGTTTTTGGATCAGGTCCGGGTTCAGATTTTGGGGACAAATAAAATTCCCAGGCCTAGATAACCAGGCCATATGCTATAGTTAGATACTAGTTTTTTTCGGGTCTACAAGTTTGTTATCTCTACTACCAGCTTGAAGAACATAGAGAACAAGTGTGTACGTGCCGAGTCTTCTTCTTCCTTCCCTATCCTGTGTTCTTCAACCTTTAACAAAGAGAGAAAATATGTAACGTCATCAATCATCATTACCATACTGTGAAATAGTGGCCAAAAGCCCCACGTAGATGTATGCACGATTGCGAGGAACTTGTTATAGTCAAGTTGTGTTATATAGTCTTTACTTCACATTCATGCAGTCACAAAACAAGACCGATCCATATTTGATCGCAAAAACAAAATACAATACAATTTGGTATTTTGTTTGTACTTTTGCCACTAGTCTATTTTTTTTTTGGTTTGCAAAAGCCACTACTCTGTATCTTAACCAAAACATGATTGATTCTAAATGGATCGTGGCTACTTTGCCGTTGTTAACTTCTTGCGACTTTTTTGTTTGTTTTTATCTTCCTCTTGCTCATAATATATTCTCATCGCATTATGTAAGGAATTAGCCAACGATTACTTTTATTTTGTTGTTTGCTAATTCTGTTACCGATCATTAATATACACAACTTGCGTGATCCAGTTTTTTTATAAAGAAAAACTGGGATGCATTCAGAACAGCTGACCCAATCCTCCTCCTTATTGACTCGGTCATTCGAAAACGGAATGCGAGCTACAGACTGGAGAACCCTGCGCTCTTCTCTTCCCTTCTACAATGATGGCTAGCCACTCCTGCAACTCCTGGTCTCTAAGTATCTCTTCCGTCTCTTCGCCTCCTACTACGATCGGTTTCATCCAGTTTCTTTGATGTGTGCCTTAGTATCATCGGGCTATCGCTCAACAAATAGCTTGTATCTGGGCTTGTAAAGATTTGTATTATTGAAACTACTAAACATCTCACAATAAAAAAATTCATTGGTGTAAAGTTTTGTTACACAAATATGCAAATAATCATAAAATCATATGAGTAGAAACCTCATTTAATAAATATCCATATTAAAAGTGTGCTATATTACTATGTTTATATCATTTAAATTTAATTATATATCATATACAATATATAAGATTGATTATTTTGATCTATTTATCCTAATTTCGAATAAAAAAGAGTGATATTTAAATTTATATTCATATGGTAATTTATTACATAATAGTAACAGATTTCTTAGTTATTTAATATATATATATATATATTTATTATTTTATTATTTTATAATATACATAAAAATATAATATAAATATAAAATACTTATTATGCATAAAATGCTGATCTTAACCTAAGTATGTATCTCTTTAATTATTTTAAATCTTAAGTATTTTCTAAATCTCAGGTCAAAACAAACAAACGAAATGAGATAAATTTCTAAATAAATATTTATACCAAGTAATAATCAAAATAAAAAAAAACAAGTGAAAAAATTGAAGATAAATAGGATTGACACGTGAAGGTAAACTTCTCACAACCATGATTAATTTTTAAATTGTTAAATCATGATATAAAACTGAGTTAATTTTAATTTGTAAATTTTTAAAAATTTTAAATCGTTATGGTTATGTTAAATCATGACCATTTCTAATTTTAAATTGTTTATTTGTATTTGAAAAACTTAAAATATTGTTTTTAAAAATAATTTAAAATTTAACTTAATTTTTATATTATTTTTAAAAAAAATATAATTTGTAAGAATATAATTCTAATATTATTAGACAAATAAATAAATTATATTAAATTGTTTTGAAATTTTATATATTTTAAATGCAAATATTTTATTAACTGCTTCTTAAGAAAGCACTAGGGACCTTGATAATACTCTATCAATCAAGCCTAGTGACATTTCGTTTATTTTCCATCACTCAAACACTGAAAAGTGAAAAGATATATGAAATCGGGTCCATTAAATTCTAAACTTTGATCTACAGTTCTAATTACAATTGTTTATGATCCCATGTATAGATAATTATATAAAAATTCTAAAATTCTAAAATTCTAAAATTTCAAATACAAATAAAAACAATCATATGTAAATTTAAAATTTGTCAGTACAAAAATTTATATTTTAATTATATATATTCACTCTGTGCAAGGCGTATGTCTTATTCTAGTTTGCATTAAACTTGAATATGTACACTCCAGCAAAAGAGAATACAAAGGGGCTATTGACAGCCAAACAAATAACAACAATAATAACAAAAGGGATAGAATGACGATATAAATCACAAAAAAAGAACATATGAAATCGTATTACAACAACTTCATAAATTTCTTCAAATATTGCATCTAATGTTACCCGTAGGACCATACACACTATTGTGCCATACGCAGAGAAGAAAATATGTTCTTTCGATGAAAGGAAAATCTTTTCAATACCAACGAAGCTTGTATATCCAATTCACTCCATATAAGAGGAATATTAGGAGAGAAAACTGATTCAAACGAGAGACAAGCGAGAAATCTTTCAAATGAGGGACATTTGTATTTTCTTTTCTTTTATTTATAGAGAACTTTCAATAAAAAAAACTTTTGTAGTTTCAGAAATAAAAGTTTTTTTTTTCTAATGTTGATTTATTATGATATTACAATTATGAGAAAGATTACAAGCAATAATACTATCTGATAATTTACACCTAACTACATCACTTAAATCGTTCTATGAAGATTCACGCCTGACTATGTTTACTTATACTATGTTGAAATCTACACCTCATGATATAGAAGAATTAATGAACTTTTAGTTAAACCATTGAACCAAGGAGGTTTCTACAAGTAAACATCTTTATATATTTTTTTTTGTTAAAAGGCTTACGTCTTTATATTCTGCCACTAGGTTTTCTTTTTTCATTTTTATGTAACATTCTGCCACTAGCTTATATTTTAAATTTGTATATTCCTTCTCTATTCCCTTTTTATTTATACATGGCCGTTGTTACGTCTGAAACTGCAGATAAATTTCTAGGAAAAAGCATTATTCATCTTATTTTTTATGGTGTTAAATATTAAACTGACAAGTGCCCGCTAAGACTTGTTCAAAGAGATTGAGTTTAGAGGTCTTTGACTTTCGCTTGGGCCATGGCGAGTCTTACCGTTTAAAAAAACCACCATCTCAAATAAATTTCAAATTTATTATAAAAAGAGTTTCACCACGCAACATGAACGAAAAATACCCACCTTGGAATTGTTTTTTTTTTTCTATATATATAATTTATTTAAATCACCAAGTTGCGCGCTTTGTTAAAACTCTGTTGTTCCCCATCCCTCTCAGAAACCGAGCATTCCCAAGAAACCAACAATCTTAAAATATTTTCAAGGCATGGCAGCTTGCAACAAGGTCAAAATCAGCTTCGACAGGTCGGATGAGACAATCCGATGCTCCCTCGTTCCCCATCTATCCGCTGCTTTTGGTCGTAAAGGCATAACCGTGCTCACAGATAAGCATGATGAATTTTGCAAGTGCATTGCTTCTGTTTTTATTTTCTCTAAGAATTACGTGTCCATCAAGGAATCTTTGGATGATTTCGTAAAGACTAGCCAACGGAGAAATGACAAAGGCCATGTCGTGGCTAATGTCTTTTTTGGAGTCAGTAGATCAGTATTGAAGGAAAAGTTTGCCATGGCGGCCTTTGAGCGTTTTACTTCATATCACGCAAGTCAATGGTGCCACGAAAAAACCAATAATCAAAGGTTAGTAACACTGTTTTGTGACTTGTTTAATAATTCTTGTAAGTTATATCTTTTAGACAATATTTGAAAAATGATTTTTTTTTCCTTTAAACTTGCTATGTTCTTTATTGTATTCATTGTCAAAAAATGATATGATTTCTGAAAATTGCGACATGTACAATGTTTTTATACACATATACGCTTTGTAAAATTTTTAAAATATGATAATGATTAATATGAGAATTTTAAAATTCTGTTGATAGGTAAATAGTTGAAATTGTATCTAAATTTATTGATTCATTAGGTTAATTTACAAATTGGTTTGTAGTATTTTAATTAAAACTAAAAGTGCAAAATTTATATATTAACCGACTATTAATAACAGAAGGTAAATAAAACTGTCATCGAAGAAAATGTAAATTTATTTTTAAAATAAAATAAATTTTAATTGCTAAAATTTTGAAAGAAATTTGCGAACGACATATAAAACTCCTAATTTGTTAAACTTAAGTTGGTATATCTAATATATTAAAATAGAGTCGTTTTTTTATCTACTCATACAAGTTGTCATTTAAATTTGGACCCTTTCTAGAATGTTACAAATAATATAAGTCATATAATTGATTCAACCGTATTACTTAAATTAAACTAACACAATTAATGTAAAGAGACGACCTTAATGTAAACTACCTTCAAAACACGGCAGGTATCTATGTGTATATCAAAAACACATATTTTCTCCTACAAATATGGAATGTTCTAAAAGAATATATATCATCAAAATATGGAATATGGAAATCTACTAATTATACTTAAATTAGACCAGTGGTTATTTATGTAATATAGTCTTGGGCTTACTTTTATTTTTTGAACAAATTATATAGTTTGGTTTTTAGCTTAGTATTAAGAAAAAACTCCAAAAACATTGAATACTTTTTACCTTAAAAGATAAAAAAATCAATTATTATTTTCAGACCCAAAAGGTATTTAATATTTTTAACAAAACCAAATTATCTATTATTAATCATTTATTTAAATCATGTACTTTAAAACATGTTAATATTTTTTTTTTTTTTAAATAACAATCACTTTGTTTTGATAAATTTCAATAGTAACTTTTAAATAATTTATTGTTTTATTTTTCTTAAATAATTTACTAATTAAAAAAATGTAAAGCAAAACCAAAAACCAAATCTAAAAACTAAAATCCAAAACCAAAAGCTGAAAACACATGTTATATTTTTTTGCTTTGTTTATTTACAAAATAAACTATTTCAAATTTTTTGTTATCATCTTTTCAGTTTTAAATTAGATGTTCGATTATTTGAGATTTGTTTGTTGATAATATTAGTTCAAACTAACTTATCGGGTTTACAAATTAAAAACCCAAACCAAAAACTGAAAATGAAAAGTAGAAACTTAAAAACTAAAAACCAAAAACCAAAAACCAAAATCTAAAAATAAAAACTGAAACTAAAAACTAATGAAAAACAATCATCACCACAAATTTTGGTGAACTGATTTTATATCAAAATATTCTTTAAATTAAGACAAAACCCAATTATATAAATTTTTAATCATAAAAAATTTCCGCGGGTCAAAATCTAGTGCATATTGTTTCTTGGTTGTTATTCTCATGAGAGGCATCAAGTTTATATATGATCATAACATAGTAAGTCCTAATAGCAATACTTCTTTTTCTCTTTCAGTGACTGCGAATTTGTGGAAAAGATTGCTACTGATGTTTATGAGAAAATCTTTCCGAAAGAACGGATCGGAATCTACTCAAGGATGCTTCAGGATATAAGTAACTTGCTATGCAGTCAACCATGGGGAGCCAAAAGCATAGGGTTTTGGGGTATGCCAGGCATAGGAAAGACAGAACTTGCTAAAGCAGTCTTTGACCAAATGTCTAGTGACTATGAAGTAACTTGTTTCATCCAAAACTTTCATGAAACTTTTGAAACGAAGGGACTTTACAGTTTGCTTCAGGAACATTGCAAGAACCTTACAAAACAAAACCTTCCAAAAAGAGTTCTTCTTGTTCTTGATGATGTAAGGAATCATCTATACGCCGAGTCTTTACGTGCTGAGCTTCCCTCGTTTAGTCTTGGAAGCGTGATCATCATTACCTCCAGAGATGAGCAAGTCCTTTCTCATTGTCAAGTCAATCAAACTTACAAAGTTGAAGGATTAAACAAGAACGAGGCTATGCAGCTATTTTCCCGGTGTGCCTTTGGAAAAGATGTGAAAGAGACTAATCTTCTTAAAGATATTTCAATGAAGGTGATCGAATACGCTGATGGAAACCCTTTAGCTCTAAGAGTATACGGCAAAGAGATGTCATCACAGGAGCAACCAAGTCAAAAGGAGACTTTGTTCCTCAAGCTCAAGCAAGATCCTCCGCATCAGATTATGGAAGTAGTCAAGAGTAGTTACTATGCACTTAGTGACAACGAGAAGAACATACTTGTGTATATTGCTTTTTGCTTCACAGGCAAACATATTGAAGACGTGTCAAAACTACTAAAAGACCTCGGTTTCTTTCCAGAGATTGGGATTGACCAGCTTGTGGCCAACTCTCTGGTGACTATTTCAGAAAATAGGTTGGAAATGCATAACATGATTCAGGCGGTAGTGAAGAAAATAGGAGGGTGCAGTGAAGACACCAACACAAGTTTCAAATGTGTATTGGTATGTCTGTTTTAATAAAAAAAATTTTTGCTTAAATATTGGTATGTCTTGTTCTACCATTTTCAACTAATTTTCTTCTTCATCATCCATAACCACTTGTGTTATGTTATTTCAGGGCACTAAAGACATCGAAGCCATATCTATGGATGCATCTAACATAAACCTGGATGTCAAACTTTCTTCACTGGGATCTATGTATAACCTTAGATACCTGAACATTTCCTATTCTGATCCTGGAAAACATGGCAAGGCCCTTGAGTCTCTCTCTCTACCTTATGGGATTAAATTTCTCAATTGGGAAAATTATCCTTTGAAATATTTACCACAAGATTTTGATCTAAGCAACCTTGTTGAACTCAACATGCCTTACAGTCAACTCCAAACTCTTTGGGGAGGAACCCAAAAAGTAAGAAAACTCCAAATGAAACTTAAATATATTTTTTCTGTTTTTTCTTTACTTAAACTGTGTTTCTCTTCTTCAGCAATTTAAGATGCTGAAGAGGATCAACCTTAGACATTCTCAGAAGCTGCTTGAAGTTGATGAACTTTCAGAAGCTCGAAACCTCGAAGAAGTTGATCTCTGCGGTTGTAAGAACTTGCAGAGGTTCCCATCCATTAGTAATTTGCATAAGCTCAGAGTTGTTGATCTCCCTAGTTGCACAAAGATCAAAAGTTTCCCTGAGTTCCCATCTAATGTCGAATTAAAATTCGAGGGATCACCCATTAAGACCATGTCCCCTCTACTGATCCTAGAAAATCCGACAAAACCCTCCAACTACAAGCCTCATGGTCCTCATATCCTAGATATTCTGAGACCCGGAAGCTTCTTTAACAGCCAAAAAAGGATAACAAATCCAGGTATGGGGGAATCATCACCTACATTTACAGATATAGTGTGTGAAAAGGCAATCTTGATGAGCCAATGGTCGTTGGAAAAACTTAACAGTTTTCGAAAAGTGGATTTCTAAATGCACAAGGAGGATATAGCCGGACCAGATTCAATATATAAATAAAAGTCTTTTCACGGTTCCTTGTCAATGTATATAACATTGCTCTGTTTTAGTGTGTTGAGTGGGCTTATGTTGTTAATACAACCGTACTACCCACATGTTTGATTTGAGTGTTTGTTTTTCAGTTATGTGTTTGTGTTTGAACGACAGAACCTTCACTTGTTTTTTCTACCATAGAAGATTGAACCAGCACTAAGAATCAACATTCTCTGGAAAATAATAGATTCAAATTGTTTTTAAAAGAAAGGTTATTAATCCATATCACAGTCAAATTATATAACTCCTCTAGTAATAGACAATCCGAGTAGGTAGTTTTATCTGGTGAATCCACCCAACGTGTTTTATAGAACTAGAAAGAAAGATGGAATGTCTTCACAACTAATAGCTAAGTCTTCCATGTTTGTCATAAGATAAAAGCACTGACATTCTAAATTTGATAGTAAGATACCAACACCAACAAAAGTAAATTAAAACCTTTTGCAACTTCAAAAGTCATTGAACATAATTATCCAAAACCCTAACGTTATATAAAGATTTGGTGAGAAATGAACATCAAACCTACTTAGGAACGTAAAACAAATAATATAACATGGGGCTGTCGTTTAAGAGCTGCACCTGGTGCTTTGTCTTTGGGGGATGCTTTTCAAGGAGCCAGTCATACCAAACCAGATAGAGCCCATAGCAGAAAGCCACGGCGACAAGTACTGCGACACATAAAATAACCGCCAAAACCATCTTTAAGCGTTCTTTCAACACCGTTAAATCGGGCAAACTAGTCATGTACGGCCATCTCACCTTGTACGTCCATCTCATCTTGCCACAAGTAAAAAAATAAGAAAACATTTTTTTCCTGTGATACCTTAACTTCTTCATACGCATTCTAAATCTCTTTTTTTTAATCGACTTTAACATTTCATCAACCTTTGATTCCATCCCTTCCGCGTAATACCTAGAAATCAATAGACGTGGTACGCTCATATCCAGCTTTGGTCCTTCAGGGCTCCACTCTTCAAAAATCTTCTCAGCTGCTTCTACATTGTTCAGCTTTAATAAAGAGTTTATCATTGTTCTATATCCATCATCCTTTGCATCCTTTTTATACTCATCCCACAAAGCGTACACTTCTCTTTGCGTCCCAGGCATGTCACTATACATCTTTAAGGCTTTTTTTACCAAACCGGATCTATTATAAGCCCTTGCCATTTCAACAATCGTGCTTCCTTCGAGTTTGATCCCTTCTTCATCAACCCTCGTTTTAAACGTCTCCATCTCCTTTATTTTGCTTGGATCCGCGTATACCCTTATAACATTGTTCCACGTGGCACTGTCGAACCCTACCTTATTCTCTTGCATCTCACGTACAAGATTCTCCACCATATCTCGATTTTTGAGCTGACCGTAGAGAGTAATCATCGAGTTGAAGGGAGAAGGTTTCAAGAGGAAACCTAGCTCTCTCATCTTCTCAAACGTTGCCTCGGCTTTGTCGAGTGTTTTCTCGGATCTTGTGTAAGAGGTCAAGAGAGTGGAGTAGACATAGTAATCCCTCATGTTCACAGGGATGCTTTTGAAGAACTTCTCAGCTGCTTCCAAACCAAGCACATGGTCAACAAGATGAAGCCTAGCTGCGTAGTCTTCAGCAAAAATATCAAAGACCTTTTGTTCACCCATCCACTCGGATGCCTAACATGTTGCAAAGGTAGTACGATCATAATCTATATTACACGCAATGGATATCAAAAGATTAAAAGATCTAAAATAAATACCTCAAATCTAAAATTATATTCAACCAAAAAACCTGTTTACATTAATGTGGAATCAAAAGATGTTCTAATTTAATTAAAACATGGCACAACTTCAAAAGATGTTATCATAACATATATTACTTACAATGGATATCAAAATATTAAAAAGATCTAAAATAAATACCTCTAGATCTATCTAAACTTATATTCAACTAAAAAAACTGTTTACAATCAGTGCAACTTCAATCTAATGGGAATCAAAAGATGTTGTAATTTAATAAAAACATAGCACAAGTTCAAAAGATGTTTTATCATAATATATATTACTTACAATGGATATAAGAAGATTAAATGATCAAAAATAAATACCTCAAGTGCTTGCGAGAATTGATTGGAGTCACGGAGATTCTTGATGAGGCATCTGACGTCAGAGGGCTTTACTTGATGCTCTTGTTTCGACCATTGCTCCTTCTGATCTGTAACTGTTTGGATCTTACTCGGGGTAGGTTGATTCGCATCCGCTAGGGTTGGGAAGGAGCGAAACAAACAACGGCGCTTACTGTGAGCGAGAATACGCCTCGTGTATTGTTGGATAATCTGCGACTTCACTTGATCATGGCTGGCGATAGGAGAGAAAGCTCTAGGGTTTATGTGGTTTTAGTTATTTGTTGGGGGTGAGTGGGTGGATTGTGAGAGCATTCATATCATGGAGTGTTGCCCAAGATCGTTTCCAACAAATTTGATATTAATAATTTTAATTAATAATAAATTATAATCACTAATGTAAACCAATGAATGATTTCTTATTTGATAACTTATTCTCATTCTCTCTCTGGCTTTTTTAGTTTTTTTTTTAATATGCAATATTGTTATCCAACAGTTAGTCCTCTAAATTTTTTATAGTTTATTATTCAGATTTCAATAATTTATTAAAATGTAGTATTGTATTGATCATTTATTTAAAATATTTTTATTCAGGGATTTTGGAATATAGTTTATCGGCTTCAAACATTAGAAATTTAGCAAGTTTCAAATCTGTTGCTGTTAAATTACAGATTTGGATTATCATTTAAAATCTTTTGTTATTTATATTTGGTTGTTTCAACATTAGCAATTTAGCATCCATTGACTAGCTCGCCCCTTGCCAACTTGTAGTTGTTATTGGCTACTGCATAAAATCCTAATCACGTAAAAGTTATCACTGGTATTAGGCTCTTAGACCATGTGCAACGGTGTTATTGCTGGAGCGATAACCGAGGTAGGTTTTTATAATTATTTTATTATTTATATTTTTTAGCTAAAAAAAAAAGGAGTCAGTCGTAGGATCCCACGTGGTGACGGGATCCGCATACAGGAACAAGATTGATCCTTACCTAAGAATTATTTCGACACATTTTCTTAAATTTGATGGATCCCCCACATTATTATATATTTTTTGTAAGGATTTTTGGCTAAGAATTGCCATTGCACATGCTCTTAGCTGCTCTTGGATGTTTCGAAGACTCCTTAAGCTGAGGCCACTCCCTTTTAAAGTTTAAGCATATCTATTATATTAAAACAGAAATCGACTCATTTCCTCTATTTTTGATTTGGATTATCTTTAGAAAATTTATTAAATTTTACATAGCATCATTATAATTAGGGCTGGGCAATCGGGGTCCCAATCGGGTTTCGGTTCGGGTTCATTCGGGTTTCGGGTTTTCGGGTTCATA
>CAKOAT010397376.1:362118-416516 GCA_932364175.1 Eruca vesicaria subsp. sativa
TCATAACTAATTATTGTAGGTACTCAATAATATATTAATCTGTTTTGGAAACATATTAGAAATTTAGATTGGATATGATACAAGTTTTTTTGGAATTTTAAAGTTTCGGGTTCTTTCGGATATCCATTTAAGTTCGGGTTCGGTTCGGGTAATACCCATAACCCGAAATACCGTAAAACAAGATCCATTCGGTACTTATACCGGATTCGGATCGGTTCGGATTCTTTTTTATCGGGTCGGATTCGGTTCGGATTTTCGGGTTCGGTTTTTTTTGCCCAGCCCTAATTATAATATTTATCATATCTTTAATTTTATTTGAAATACAAAAAAATATTTTTTTTTTTTTGAAAATTCTAACAATATTTTTGTAAGATTTTTTAGATTAAAAAAAATATTTTCAAAAATTAGTTAATTGAAATTATAATTATCAGAAAATATAATTAAAACAATATTCCATTTTGATTATAAAATTTTGTACAATAATTTTAACAGTATCTAAAATTTACTTCTCTATTATATGTTCAACTTAATTTAATTTCCACATATATTTCAACTTTAGAAATAAACAATTATTACTGTTATATAATAATGGTTTTTTTAAAATTGTTACAAAAATACAATTTTTTTTATAAAAATAATATTATAAGCCACACAAACATTATTATGCGATTAAATAATATATAACATCAAAATTATATTAATATATGTATAACTTTTCTTATACAATTTAAAATATTTTAATATTAAAAAATTTGCACGGTTATAAATATCAAAATCTAATAAAAGTTGGGACAATTGCAAAAATACCATTTTTGTTGTACCACAATTCAACTTTACCACCACTCAAGGGACATTTTCATAAATACCTAGATCATTAGTGGGTAAATGACCTAAATGTCCTCTTCCCACTCGACCTCACCGACGCCGTCTTCTTCGTCCTCTTTTTCTCGTAACCTACTACCTCCTCCACCGATGCCTTGACATAAAACAAGAGCAACACACGGCGAATCCGAATCATACGGGGGCCCCTCTTTTCTCTCTCTCTCTCACTAAGACTTTCTCTTTCTCTTTCTTTAGATTTGGAGGAGGCTGAGTTTCCGAAGAAGAAGAGGATTCAGGTTCCGGGTTGTGAAGTTGATATAAGTGAGCTCAAAGGGTATCATAGGAGGCATAGGGTTTGTCTAAGGTGTGCTAACGCTAGCTTCGTTGTGCTTGATGGAGAGGGTAAGAGATACTGTCAACAGTGTGTAAGTAATGTTTCTTTATCGCTTTTGGGTTTCAGTTTTGCAGTCGTAGCTTTGAGATTGTGGTTGACTTTTGTTATCCAAAAGTTCGTATAAATTGGGAATTTTCAATGCTAGATACAATAGTAACTATCTTCCTGAAAGTTGATTAAGGATTCGAAACTCTTGAATCTATCATTAGAAAATCGGGTAACTTAGGGGAGAAATTGTTGATCTGGTTTAATGATTTTCACAGACTATACATAGATCGTTAATCAACTATTGTTGTTCAGTATAAGCTGAGCTGAACCAGTTCACCTTGATCAACTACCAAGTAGTTAGTATTATTGATTGGAGACTTTCTTTGGTCCTATTGGTGTTGTTTCTATCCTTAAGAGTGAGTTAACCATGTGGCAGGTTCCACGTAAATTGAGAGCTCCGACACTATCGACAATGTAAAGGCAAAGATTCAAGACAAGGAGGAGATCCCACCAGACCAGCAGAGACTCATCTTTGCTGGGAAACAGCTTGAGGATGATAGGACTTTGGCTGATTACAATATTCAGAAGGAGTCTACTCTTCACTTGGTTCTTCGTCTTCGCGGTGGACACGTTTGAGCTTTGTGATCTGTGTCGCAAAAGTGGTGTTCTTTGAGCTTCGTTAATGAACTTGGGAGGTGGCTTTGTTTGCTCCTGCAAAATGGATCGCCTGTGTCGCCAATGTTTTCATTAAATTCTTTTCGTTGTGAACCTTGGCTCGTAATGGTCCTTTATGTTCGAAGTCTTAAATAATAATCCAAGTGCATTATGAATTTGTTTATGCTTTCAAGTTTGAATGATTCTTTAACAATGTGTTGGAGCTGTACCAGTAGTTACGATGGTCTCTTCTCTGATACGTTTATTTGATAGGTGAGAATCAGAGATCATCATGAAATCGCTGACACATACATGGTTAAATAGGATGTGTGTTTATGCTCATATGGTGAAAGTTAGTATGAGTAATTAAACAACTAATTGAAAACTAACTCAAGAAAAGTGATACCTGTTGGATTATGTTTGCCAAGTAACAAGAAGAAAAATCTATAGACAGGTACAAAGATAGAAATTTCTATAGAGGTTGTTTCATATAGTTCCAATGCAACAGTTTGTTGAGCCCGAGATATTCTCTAACCCCATGCTAATAAGAATTTTGTAATAAGTAAAAATGAATTTATACACATTAATAAATCAACTTCTAAACCATTAACTTAATTTATAAACCGTTAAAACTCACTTTATAAACTCTTATAAATCAGTTTATACATTAACTTAGAAACCTTCATGAGTTAGTTTATAAATCTTTACAGACCAGTTTACAAACCTTATAAATTTTTTTATAAACCTTTATAAATAAGTTTTAAGTCTTTCTAAAATAGTTTTAAGCCTTAAAAATAGTTTATAATCATTGTTTAAGTCATTTATAAATCTTTATAAATCAGTTTATAAATTCTTAAAAATCAAAAGCCAATTTCTTAAAATTAATAAATCAATTTATAAAACCTATAATTAGTTTATAAAACCTTTTAAATCAGTTTATAAACTCTTATAAATTAAAATTATAGACCATTATAAATAAAATATTTCATAACTTAACAAATAAACCAAAATAAATTAGTTTATAAACTCTTATAAACTAGTTTAGATATCTTATAAGGTTTATAAAACCATTTATAAGAGTTAATTAAAGAGTTTATATAGATCATATAATAATAATTTTATAATAAGTAAAAATGAATTCATAAACATTAATAAATTAACTTTTAAAACCTTAAAAATCAGTTTATAAACTCTTTAAATCAGTTTATGCATAACTTAGAAACCTTCATGAATTAGTTTATAAACCTCTATAGATCAGTTTATAAACCTTTATAATCATTTAATAAACCCATATAGATAATTTATAAGTCTTTATAAAGTTGTTTTAAAGCCTTACAAATTTGGTTTATAATTATTGTTTAAGTCATTTATAAACATTTATAAACAGTTTATAAATTCTTATAAATCAAAAGCCAATTTATTAAAATTAATAAATAACCTTATAAACCCTATAATTAGTAAATAAATTAGGTTACAAGCCTTTATAAATCAGTTTAAAACTCTTATAGTCAACTTATAAACCTTTAAAATCATTTAATAAACCCATATAAATAATTTATAAGTCTTTATAAAGTTGTTTTTAAGCCTTACAAATTTGGTTTATAATCATTGTTTAAGTCATTTATAAACATTTATAAACAGTTTATAAATTCTTATAAATCAAAAGCCAATTTATTAAAATTAATAAATAACCTTATAAATCCTATAATTAGTTAATAAATTAGGTTACAAGCCTTTATAAATCAGTTTAAAACTCTTATAATCAACTTATAAACGTTTATAAATCTTTTTATGTCTTTATAAACACTTATAAGTCATTTAATAAAAACTCATATAAATCTTGTTATGTCTTTATAAACACTTATAAGGGTTTATAAACCTTTTATAAGAGTTTGTAAAACCTGTTATGAACTATTTTTAGGTTTCATAAGCTTTATAAATCTTGTATACCATTTTTAAAGTTTATAAAACACTTTTAAATATTTATAAAATATTGATAAAGGTTTGTAAAACTATTGATAAAGGTTTATAAAACCATGTGCAAGAACTTATAACTCAGTTAAAGTGGTCTATAGATCATTTATAATGGTTTCTAAATCATTTCTAAATCGTTTATAATGGTTTATAAATCATTTATAAATTATTAATAGTTTTTTATAAAGCTTTATAAATTATAAAAGAGTTATTTTAAAGTCTTTGTAAGTGTACATTAAGATTCATAAAGGTTCTATAAGGGTTTGTTAAATGTTTATAAGGTTTGTGAGGCCATTTGTAAAAGTTAATCTGTGAAAGTTTATAAATCAAATAATTATAACAATAAATAAAAAATGAATCATTTATTAGCGTTAGTTAATCTTTTTATAAAGATTATAAACAGTTTTAGAACTTTATAAACCATTTTCTTTGTATAATAGCTGTAGTATTGGCTAAGAATGGGTTGAGCCCTTTGCTTTCGATTTTTCCCTGTTTCATTTTTTTTTTGTTTCATCTTTGTAGTGTACATGTATGATCTTATTCTTCTTCTTCTTCCTAGCCCTTTTGTTTCTTTTTAGTGATTCTTCTGTGTGTTTCTTTAGTCTCAGGTAACTTAAAATCAATTTCAAATGTAACATCATAATTATGAAATGAAGACAACTAGTTCTTGTTGTTGTTCTACATCCTTATTGATTTACAGGTTCTAAATCACCAATGTAACATCTTTTCTATTTCTGGTTCTGAATCCAATCCAACACGTTCTTCTGCTAGCACAAAATTCAGGACCCACTTTGTCTTCTTCTCGCTTTGATGTTTACTGCAACATACTAACATTGGAGTGTGAACTGAGTAAAATAAGTCTTTGGTCTGACATCTTGTGACACAGATCAAATTGTCTAGAACATTCACATGTATCATCACTTGTCACTTGTTTCTATGTCCCATATATATGTCTTACTCAGGATGAGAAACAAAGAAAGTAACTAACTGTCCTAATGTATATTTAACCTCAACATGTGGGACACAAACAAGGGGGGTCAATGTTATAGATTCATACAAAATGTTCTAAGAAGCAAGTTCTCTAACCTTCTTATTGGTCCTCCCTAATCCTCTGGAGAGCAACCACCGTGGTAAGCTTCACAAACGTCGAGGTTGGCTGCAAGAGGCAAATCTTGGTAAGTGCGGTGTAGAAGAGGTAGGATTAAAGAAGACTTTTTATCCATCGCTAATAGCCTTCCACATTTACTGCATCATGAGAGATGTGAAAAGTTTAGTCCACAGAAAGCAACACGAGTGTTAAAAAAATTTGCAGAAGAATCACATAGACTGGCTTATTACCTACACGGTTTGCTAAATAGGGATTCAAAACTGCATACCCATAGCTGCAGTGTTGGATAAGAAACGTCTAAATTACTTCCATGGATCCAGAAGAAAGTAATGGTTCATGTTATCCACAGACAGACATAGTCCTTGTCAAATCTTTTTACCAGAAGAAAGTACAGAGCTGATCCGGTACCAAATCCGAGGAAGTATTGCAAGGCTGTAGAAGCATGTTCCTGCAAGAAAATCTAATAAATGCAAGTTCCTAATCAATCAAATTCGTAACACCAGTTGCACTCTCTGTTACCGTGATGTGTTTGTAAACATGATGAGTGGAGAAGCCTCTCGCATGTACGTAGCTGCCTCTCTATAAGGAAGGGAAGAGACAAAGCAAAAAGATGAGTACCTAAACAACGTTCTTCGAAGATTACCTTTATCTAATGCAGTAAGCTTGGAAGTTACCTCATCTGGAGAAAAGAACGCAACAGAATCTGGATCAACAGAACCAGCTGGATTCAACGAGACCACAGCTTACCCGAACTGAGTTCAAGAATAAGACTTTCAAGTGCCTAAACAGAACTGAGTTCTAACATAAAAGCTTGCGAGTTCAAGATCCAAATTTTTTTAAAAAAACACTTGCAACTTTGTAATCAAGAATATTCCAGATATAGTAACAGTACAGAATGCAATATCACACTGCCAAAACAGAGAGTTCCAGAAAAATCATATCTTTTTCAATCTTAATTGTCACTAGAGGGACATCATTAGCCTACAACTTACCCGAAACTTTTTGAAAAAAATCACTACAAAATTGGTCTCCAAGATTACCAAAAAAGTAAGCAACTTTCAAGCATCAATCTCCTTTGATTCCCTCTTCTTCTTGCTCTTCTTCTCTTCAGAACCAATCTCTCCATCACTCTTCCTCTTCTTCTCCTTTCTATCTTCATTCACTTTCTCTTCAACAACATCATCTTCACCTTTGGTCTTCTTGTGCTTCTCTTCTTCTCCTTCCTCTGCTCTTCTTCCACCTTCACATTCAATTATGAGACAAAATTGATTAAGAACTTTTTTTAGGATTGATTCAAACAGAGGGTAAAAGGGTTCGTACATAACCAGAACAGTCTATGAGCATCTTCTTCTTCTTCTCCGTTGTAAGCTCTTCCATTTTCGCAGGCTGCTGAGATTTCAGATCCAATTGGGATCGCCTCCACCTCCTATTTTGAGTGTGCCGTTGGTTTTGGAAGTTTCACGTTTTTCCCAATGTGTTCCTTATGAATCAATTTGTAGCCAGAGTTCGCCGCGATGGCTGAGTTCTCCAGAGTTCGCGAGATGGCCGAGAGTTCGCCGAGATGGCCGGAGTTCACCGGAGTTCGCCGGAGATGTTATCCTAGCTCATCTCAATGGAAGAGAAATAGATTTAGGTTAAGCCCCTGAGGGGTATAATAGTATTTTGATTACTAAAATTTTGATGGTAAACATGGTTAATGTATTTTTGAAAATGTGTATAAGAAAAGTGGTATTCTTCACAAATTCCCATAAAAGTTAATAACGGTTGTTTTGGTGGGATCTGATGGATCGTAGAATATACAATAAGAAAGAATCTAAAAGGCATATAAACTTATGATTTATGTATGAGAAAATGTATTTGATTGATAATGTGATTAAAATAAAGATATGGAATATATGGATATCTAAGAATAAGAAATTACAAAGATGTTGAAATTACGAGTTCAAGATTATTTTTATCAATTTTTTTTATTTTAACTGTTTTCAATGTGTTGATCTCCGTTATGTTTCGGTTTGAATATATCAGTTCCACATGTGTCATCTTCATAACTTATGATGGAATGGGCTTTAGAGCATGATTAATGATGGTTTTCAACGTGGATCTTTTAGCGGAATATAAAAAAAATCTCCATTTCATTAATTATGTTCTTAATAACCTTTGAAGATCTACTGTTGAATTAGCAACATTAGACCAAATTCTTTTACCAAATCTGGAGTAAGGGTGAAACATGTTTTGCCATAATACTTTTTTTTCTGAAGTTCGGACTGTATCGGATATTGATTTCAACTTGAGTGCTAGGTTCCATACCTATGGTTTATGGATTTCAAAATTCGGTTCCAAAATAGTTCCAGTTTAGAGCATTAATTACGAGATTTGTTTTTCTTCAAACATAATATTTTAATTGTTTTAAGAATTCTGATCTTTATCCAAATCCGAATAACCTGAGAAATGCATTCAACGTGTCATCGGTGGCTCTCCTCTGCCTGCCACATCTCTGTCTCTTTCCCTATCAATTTTCCTTTGCTTTTCTCTATGGCTCAGTCGCTACAACTTTTTCTCATTTACCCTCACGCTTACTCTTACTCTTCGCCTAAATAAGGTAAGTTTTTTTTTTTTAATATATCATTTCCTTTGTTGGAGTTTGATACCGCTGCTATAAGAACTAGAATCATTTTGCTTCCGTGCTGTTCATGTTGTTAAGGATTTTTTTTCTTGACGTTGAAGAAAAAATGGATATCGGAGGCTTGGTTTATGGGCTGATCTCATCGTCACTATATCTAATGACCAGACCTTTATTTTTCTGCATATCTGCATGTGTGTTCTGTCTTAGAACAGCTCTTGTTACAACTTTTGTGTCTACCGATATTGTGAGCTCTGCTATTTGGTTCAACTTAAGTATGCTCTGGAGAGCTGTGTGGGGCACAATCTGGGGTTCTATTCTCCTCTTTACGTCTCCGGTTCGCTTCCTCGCTTCTATACCAAGAGAAAGACTGGTTCGTTTCGGTTAGCTAACCTTTCTTGTATTTAGTGTTTAGTAATATTTCTTGTATTTATGAAGTTTTTTTTTTCTTTTGAAAATTTCAGCTTGAGCAGAGTCTTTATGAGTTGCAGTATGAGGTGGAAAGTCTTAAATTGAATAGAAAAGAAATAGAAGAGAATCTCCGGGCAGCAATAAAAGAATATCGACTCATGGAACAGGAGTTAGATGAACTAGAAGATGATCATGATGGAGCCATTTCAAGAATTAAAAAGCTGGAGGCTGAGGTATTAAATCCAAATATTATCAGTCCTTCTCATAACCAAAAATACATATGTTCTAAAAAGTATTTTTCGATAGCTAAAAGAACTTAAGAAGGAAAATATTCAGTTGAAAGAAGTTTGCGGAAAGAGCATGAAAGGCAAAGTTAAAGCAGAGGAAGAACCTATTGAAATCCAAAGCATACCAAAGCCAAAGGGAGAAGCTGAGTTTACATCGGTTGAATCACCTCTTTACCCATTTGCAAAGGCAACAATCCCTACAGAGGAAGAGCTAACACCAAGAGTTCTCGGGTTAGAAAGAGACGTTGCGGTTTCAAGAAGTGTATTCAGTGCGATGCTGGCCTTAGTCGTGGGTGTAGTAATGTATGGAGCTAAAGAACAAGAGATGTGTACTCCACTTATAGGAGCACTCTTCACTGTGGTTGGTATCTCTTTGAGAAGTGTGGTTCAGTTTTTCTCAACGGTTAAGAACAAACCGGCTTTAGATGCGGTTGCTTTGATGAGTCTTAATTGGTTTATCGTTGGTACTCTTACTTACCCAACTCTACCGAGAGTTGCTAGAGTGGTGGTCCCACGAGTTTTTAGCGCTGCTGGTTCGGTCTTGGCTTTGGTTCGTGGTGGCTCGGTCCCTTCGCCACCAGAGATCGTGAACTATTTTAGTTAAGTTGGTTGAAATTTTGGCATATATACTTTGTATACCCATCAAAGCTTTTTCTTTGTGAATGTAATTATTATAGTCTAGCCAGACAGGATCGGGTCAACCGAACCGGAGTGTGATGTATTAAATAATGTGATATAAGTAAGTTTTGTGTATAAAAACTTGAAAAGTAAAAACATATCAAATCTTTAGGTGGTTTCATTTGGATATGAGGGCAACCACAACTGTGTACCCCATAAAAATCCTATAAAAAAGTGTTTTCTATTTTTCTAATTATTTTTTTTCTTTTTAGATTTTAAAAGAAAATTTAAATAAATATGGATAAATAGTTAACAAATTTCATCTAATGAAATTCTAACGGAATGAATTTAACAGTTCAAACCTGCAAAAAACCTAAAAAACATAGATCCTGTATGTTTTCATAATAATTCTTTTTTAAGGATTTCAGCTACATACTGCAAAAAACCTAAAAAGCATAGATCCTGTATGTTTTCATAATAATTCTTTTTTAAGGATTTCAGCTACATACCACCGTTGCATGTGCTCTAAGGGGACGAAACAAATCAAAATTTGTTAATTTGAAATCAAATCAATGCATGTGTTCTAAGGGGATGAAACAAATCAAAATTTGTTAATTTGAAATCAAATCAATAATATAAGGTGATAAAAAGGTTATACTGTATAAACCTAAGAAAAAACTCATTAAAATTCGTATTTTTAATAAAAAATAATTTAAAACATATTAAATATAAATTTTATTTGAAGTTTATAAAAAAATAGGTTCACGTTCGAACCTATTTCTGTAAGAACCTGAAATATAAAACCCAAACTAAACCAAAGTGAACCGAGAAAACCATATGGTCTAGTAGATCTTCTAGTCGGTGAGAGTCACGTGCAGGTCGCGTGATAATACTGTTTTGATCTGTTATTTTCATTAAATACACATAAAAAAGGAGGCTAATGTATTTCGATATTTGATAGAGAGAAATTCTCCTATGGATGAAAAAGTTATCGGCGGTCTCGGATTCGCTTGGTGCAGGTCGGGAACTGATTGGCTGACACCGCCACGTGGATTTTTTCACGGTTTGGCTTGTGAGCAGGGATCGGATCCTGCCTTCCATCAACTGAATCCGAGCCCGAGGTGAAAATTAGCAAGAAAAATACAAAGTTTTCAACTTTCAGATCTGAAACCTTGTTTAGGTTCGTATTAGTTCTTGTTAAAAAGTCCGTGTAATTTGTTTGATCCAATATTTTAGTTCTATAAACTTTATTCTTTGTTTCTCAAACATTATAGTTTGAAGCATAAGGACCATAGGGTACTCGATTGGCTAATCCAGTTAATGTGTCTGATGCCAATAAATACTTTATGGGGGTTTTGAGAATATCTAGGGTTTTACATTGGTAAGGTTTGGTGATAGTGAGACTCAGTGTCGCCAATTCATGATTTTTCACAGGTAAGTGTTTCATCAGAATCTCTGAGTTTACATTGATCATGTTAATGGTCTTTCATTCTTTTTTTTGTGTAGTGTATGCATGATTATGACGGTGGTTGCTGAATGTAAGACTGAGAGTATCTGTTTCGGTATGATGAGAGCAATAACAGCAGATATTAAAACTCGCATGTATAATTTTAAAAGCCAACTAAAAGATGGATGAGATTTAGACTAGTATAATAGTGTGCAGGGCTTTACATTTAAAAAGATCATAGGCCCTGAGAACAACAAGACAAAAACATATATATATATTCTAGTTTTCAAAGTCAAACAACTTCTATTGCTCGGTTTTGATTTCCATCTGCTGTGTATCTCTCTGTATGTCACCTGCAACAACATAGGAAGAATTGTAAGAATAACAATTTCAGCAATGTAGACATGCACAATAGAATTGTATTTGCAGGTAAATCCTCACCGTGCATGCTTTGTGTAAAGTTTCAAATCTGCAAAGCAAGTAGAACCTCGAACTAGAGGAGAAGGTTGGCGATAAGTGATAGCTATCTGCCAGACATAAACAAACTAGGCTTAAGGAAAACACTACTGCATTTTTTTCTTGTTATATGACTCTCACTGTTATGTACTTTCATTACTTACTGGTTTTGAAGGAAAACTGGCAAAAAGATTTATACCTTGACAATAATCTTTTGTCTCCTCAAACGCTACGTTCTCTGCATCTTCTATCAGTAACTGTGGATACCAGTTTAGGGTGAAGCGGCCGCAGAAGCTATATCGTATTCACTTCTTTCCCCGAAAAAAAAAACGAGTTTCATGAGGTTGAGAATTGTAATGACCAGCATTTGCCTGTCCTTTACCCCAGATTCGATTGCTAATACTTGTCATAACACTGCAATAGGACATTTGGTAGATGAAAATATTAACTATTTATGCTCTGACTTCATCACTCACAAGTTAGAAGAACTACAAGGAATTAAAGTTCAGCAATCTAAAAATTACCTGAAACTCACCAATACAAGGATATATCCAACCCATCCTTTCAGGGAAAGATCACCAGAAGCTCCAAGACCAATCTCAACTGCAGCAACCATCCCCTCCACAAACAAGTCATCAAACTCTGACCCGAAGCTTCTCATAAAATCAAAATAGACATGAAAAATAAAACTTTACAACGAAGATATAGTAATCTAATCAGTACAAAGAGGATGATATGTCCACATAATAGACCAAAAATTCTTGAGTACCTCTATTATATCAGAGAACGATTTGATTCACCAATGTCATCTGTGTCCTTCTCTGGTGATTGCCAAGCCTTTGCGTTAACTACTTGACTGACATCTTTACTCATGCTGGACTTCATCAAGACTTCTTCATGCTTAACTTGGAATAGATTCATCTCCTGCTTGGAGATTCTCAACCATGTGCCTGACCACTGAACTATCTTTCCTCCTTGCATCACTGTTTGATTGACACGGGGTATTATCACCCCTTATTGATTTATTCTTCTTCTTTGGCCGTCCATCATCACCTCTAGTTTTTGCCTTTTCATTCCTTCTCCTCCATCAACCTCTTTTGAAGTTTCTTGAAAAGTAATGAAAACACACTTCGGCAGGCATATCATACTTTGCTTCATGACCACTGTTTATGCCTTTATCCTTTACATTACTGCATACACCAAACCTAAACCGCACTTCAAAACCTTTAATTTTCCCTTCTCATCTGAACCACCTGCCACAGTAAACTCAAGGGAGGCTTTAGTAGAAATGCATTTTTCCGAGTTCTCGTCTTCAGGACACTTCATGGTATATGGGAAACTGGGGTAGCCAATAAAGACATGTTATGGTTCAATCTTGTCTCCATGTTTGGTCCAACTTCCTACTGGGCAAGTAAATGGGACCCAAGACTCGTCTTCAACTTTAACTTTAAAGGTGCATGTCACTGACAAGCGGCTGAACTGATGATCTTCATAGTCAATAAAATGAGACTACAGCACATAGAGTTATTATTTCAGCCAGCCACTTGTCATCTGTTTGCTGTTGTGTTTCATCTTCTGCCTTGGATGTTGTTGCAATCGGTTGTGCTGATGGAAAGATCCATGTGCATAACTTAAAACTGGACGAAGATATTAACATTTGAACACGCCTCGTGAGGTATTGTTACTGCTTTATCTTTCTGTACAGGTAAAACACTGAGGTCTTGTATTTCATTATGTTTAAAACTTCCAGTGTTAGTTGTAATTGTACTAGTAGCTTTTTTTACAGTTCTCTTGTACAGCTAATTAAGGCTTGTTACTTTTTGGTGCGATAAGCATCTGGAATCTTAACAAAAGAGGCTTCACTCGGTCATTAGAGATGCACATGACAGTTTTCTAATCTCATTGAACTTTTTAGCAAACTAACCTGTGCTCATGAGTGCATGAGAAGATAACTCACTTAACGTAAGCTGAGCTTTCTCTTACCTTCCAAACCTATTTGCATCTACTATGCTATGTGATTTACTTTTGGTCCTCGTGCCTGTAGATGTGGATTTTTGACAAAAGTGATTGGTGATCCTCGTCTATTACGCTTCCGCTCTGGGCATAGTGCACATCCCCATTCCCCTGTGTATGAGGTAAATTAGCTTGCGCATTAATATATTTTTGAACTATTTGATTGCTTCTATTTTCCTTTTCTCTTGAGAGACTTTGTGGGTTTTTTTTGCTGGTATGGAATTACATATGCCATGCTAGACTAAAAGGACACTTCCTTGTCATCATGAAATCCATAGAATGGGTTAAAGAGATTCACATGTATGACTGAGATTTGTGATGACAATTTTTTGGGACTTTTTATGGTAACGCATATATGTTATACATGATCCATCCCCTGAACAACACTGATTACAGAGTTTCTGATTCTTCAAAAAACCAAGAATAGTTTGTCAGGAAACTGAACAAAATGTTGTGTTTTTGCTTGTTTGTAGGAACTAGTCCCTGAAGTGGTAGAAATATCAGAAAACAATGAAGGAGATATGGATGATTGTAATTAGAAGAACGGAGTTTAATGCCCTTATGATTACGTTGTGACATGCTTTCGGCAAGATTTGATCCACAATGTTTTCTGGCTCATTTCGTTCAGGTTGAAGCAGTGGTAATAGGGAAGTAGAGTGTATTCTCTCAGCTACCACCAGAAGCGCTATTGGCTTTGCAAATAGATCCGGCGAAGGACAATCATGAGCATCCAAGTATTCCAGATTTGATAAGAAGCATGGGTACTGAGTTGAGCTTTCGGAAGTGCTTCAACTTCAGATTCGTAAGCATTTGAGTTACTACACCAAATTTTCAATAGTCCCGTGACTTACTGCTATGACAATTAGGGCGAGTATTAGCTGTAAACACTTACCCTTCTGCGCTAAATAATAGCTTTGTATTCCAAAAAACTAAACAGAGCAAAACAAGCATCTTATCTAAGCAAAGCAAAAACATTTAGCAACCGCACATAGATCCATGACGGTCTCTGGTCTGAGTTTCGAGCACGCATTAGTGCCATCTTCTTTCAATTTTGGCAGTAATAACAAGTCGTTCTGTAGGGCAATATATCTCTTAGCACGAGCCACACACTTCAGCGTGTTTAACACTACCACCCATATTTGGCTTCATCATTTTCAGGTTCCCACTGTCAACAACTATCATCTTAACCATTTGCTCTTTACTCCCTCTGTACCTCTTTCTTTATTCTGCAATAGCCGGACCGAACTGGAAACTTCTCCTGCACGAGTAAGATTAAGAGACAACCATGGTATTTTAGTCGTCAATGTCTGGCTTGAAAGTCAAAGCTTCGTATTCAAACCGGTTCCCTATGTTTGACTTCAGAGAAAATGAGGGTTCTTTACGTGATCTGCAGAGTAAGAAAAAAGGATATCAACTCGAGTTTTCTATTCCAATAAATAATTTTGGGATTGACCTTGAAAAGGAACTTACCAGCATTATACTGCTGTTTCTAGCCTCATCTTCAGTTCTACCACTATCGTCTGCAGATGGAGAGACCTTTAAGAGTCGTATACCACATTCTTTTATCTTTATTGTTTCCTTTTTATGGTCAACGCAAAAAAACTCAAGCCGCACATCACTGACTTCATCAAGAAAGAACTCACAACCAAACGTGATGAGATGATTTCCTGTAGATGCAGTGTTGCTCAAACAACTGATTTGTTTCTTGCCGTTTCCTCCTCTGAAGAACCAATTTACACCAAAGTAAAACCAACTAAATCTAGGTTCAACCATGATGCAGGCCTTAACGCTTACAAATCTTTTGGAGCGAGGGCTCTGAGGTAAAGAAATGGTTAGGAGATTTCCATCAGCTCGATCAGTGAAATATGCAGGAAAGTCTCCACCGGGTAAGATAGCATATGCGCAGTTTGATTGTAGGATGAGTTCTCTCGCTTTTTGATCCAGTTTGAAGCAGTTGATAAACTGGAGAGCTGCATGTGGGTAGTCAAAGGAGCTACCACATAAACTCTCAAGTGATTCGCAGTTAGTTGCCGTTAGCATAAAGAGCGATGCTGGGAGCTTTGGCAACGACACGAGATTTCTGCAATTATCGAAGATAAGATCTTTAGGTTGAATGGAACTCCAGGTGTCAGGAAGTCTCCTGAAACTGTTACCAGACATGTTTACTCTCATAAGCGAAGTGGAAATCTCAGGATAGTTCTGCCAGCTATCTTCAGTCAGTGCCTCGCATTCCGAAAAGTTTACCTCCACAAGAAGTTTCAGTTTAGAGATGTTTGGCGAAATTGTTTTCAACTTGCTGCAGCCATTCATTGATAGGTATGATAGTCCAGAGATTTTCTCAATCCAACAAGGAACTTCCTCTATCGCAGTTCCATCAAGATAGAGATCTGAAACGTTCCTTGAAATATCTGGAAAACTTCTCAGTTGTGAACATCCCTTGAGATTGAGGCAATAGAGAGATACCAAGTTGATGTCAGTTGGAAGGACCTCGAGTTTTATGCAGCCTTCCACGTCCAAGTCCCTCAATTTATGAAGATTCCTAATAGAGGAAGGAAGCACCTTTAATAATGAGCAACCTGCAAGGTCCAATTTCTCGAGTTTGGTGGCATATGTTAGATCTGGTATTTCTCTCAGGTCTAAGGAATCCCGTAGACTCATAAACTTGAGACTGCCAAGCGGCTGAACAAAAAAGAATGGCAAAGACGAGCAGATATCAGAAACTTGGCAATAATAAGATTCATTTCCAAATCTAATCAATAAAATCAACAAGGAAAGGACAAACTAGATGAAAATATGATGCATAAACAACACTTTCAATTTTTGGTGGTAACATTCAAAGTTTCAAACTCAACACGTACCTGAGCTTTACTCCACAGCTTCTCAAGCTTGCTAGCCTCCATTACGAGTTCAACCAGATTTTCTGGAGAGAAGTTTGAAGGCATGCATCGCATTGGGAATGTCTCCCAGTGCAATAATCTGAGTTTAGGGCACAGATAATCAAGGCCATGAGGTAAGTGCACATTGACTTCTTTCTTGGCTTCTTTATTCCCCAAGTTTGTGTAGAGTTTCAAGAACCGGAGATTTCTCATTCCGCTGAACCCTCTCTTGCTTATAGAAAGCTCACGATCGAGTTCTGATATGTCTAACGATATCCCTAAAACTCTTTTGGTACCCTGAAAAATTGCAGATAGATATAGGTCATTTTAACGAAGACTAACATTTAATCAGTAACCCAATGCCATGCTTGTTTCAACTTACACTTTCCTCGTTAAATACTTCACAAATATCCCGAGAGTCCACCAAGAATCGACGTTCTCCAGGCTCAGGAATGGACTCTCTACGAACGATTTCTCTGCCCAGGCTTTGAAGCAAAAGATGCATGCTAGTATTTCCAACCTCTGATATATGTATGAGAGATTTCTCAGCTAAGACAGTAAGCCCACAATTAACATCCATGTAATAGCCTGTAAGCAACCGTGTGACATATTCAACAGCCCCATGATTAAATAAACATGCGATGTGAAGAAATAGGTCTTTATCTTCATCACATAACCCGTCATACCCGACTCTCAGTACTTTCTCAATTTCTCCATCCAAACTATGTCTGAGGCGAGGCAACATTTGAATCCACTGCCCTTTGTCCAACCCTCGCAAATGAGAACCAAAAATTTTGAGACCCAATGGAAGATTACCTGCACTCTCCACAACTTCAATTGCGAGTTCCATGAAACCATAAAGTGGAGAGTTTTGCCTGAAAGCAGATTGGCATAGCATCTGCAGAGCTTGCCTTTTAGATGGTAATCCCACCTTGTAAATACAATTAATCCCACGAGACTTCAGAAGACGCAAGTCTTTTGTAATCACAATAATTCTGCTCCCTGAACCATACCATTCAGTTTCTCTTGCCAGTGCATCAAGTAAGAACAGATCATCCACACCATCCAGAATGATAAGAACTTTTTGATCCTTTAGCATTTCTTTTATGGCGCCTATATGATCTGCCCTTAAATCCTTTAGGTTTAAAACTTCGGATAGGAATAGTGTTTGAAAATACAACATCGCACCATAATCATCCATGTTGGCTCTCTTCTTATAACCATTTGATATGTCTATGAAAGCACTCTGTTCGAATTCCGAAGATATTTGAAGATATAGGGCTCTTGCAATGGTACTCTTACCAATTCCCGAGGGACCCCAAATTCCGACCATCTTCACTTCCTCGGATTCCAAGCAAAGTAAAGAATCCATTTTTGCAATATGCGACTTCATTCCAACCAAAACATGTACACCAATTGATGGTGTACAGCCCAGTGTATTTGAAATATCATTGACGATTTTCTCAACCATCTCTGCTTCATTTTCCCTACAAGGAGAAATATCATCCTTAAACATAATTGGTGAATTATCTTAAGAAAATGCAAGCCTTTCTAGACAAATATAGTATAGTAGTAGCAAGCTTTAATTTCAGCGTAGTATTTCTAAAGCCAGATGGGGAAAAGATATATGGTTGTGTGTTATTTTTTTGCTACTCACAGTTCAGGCAATACATATGTTTCATATCCAAGACATGCAAATAATAATAGCCCAAGGAAACGTACCATCTCCGAGAATAGTATCCGGAAATGTTCGCTATGTCAATCAAAGCTTGGTGCCATTGCTTTTCATCCTCTGTTTCGCTCTCACAAGTCTGTTTGAAGCACCTTCCAAATTCTCCACTCTGGTTTTGAACATCCGAAGGATCAATGTCATAGAAAACTGGTATCACTTTTTGACTCAACTCTTGCCGGCACTTTGCGATCTCCACTAACTCGTTCAGGAGCAAGCTCGAAGAGGCGTAGTTTATGGAGAACACAACAATCGAAATCATCGAATCTCTTATCTCTTGTATACGCATGCCCCTCTCCATCTCATTGTCTTTGAATGTGATGATTGATTTATGCTTGAATGCTACGAGGAAGTGGCTGAGGAATTTCCTGCCGACATCGTTTCCGTAGAAGCTCGGGTAGACATGGTATTTCCACTGTTGAGAATTATCTGACGCTACGGGAAGGGGTGAGGGACGAGGTAAAGTATTTCCATGTGCAGATAGACTCTCACGCCTGACTATTAACCTCTCCCCGATTTTTCCCGCCAGACTATATCTGAGCCGTTCCAAGATCTCCGTCCAATAATCTTCTTCTCTCCCACGCATATATGAACCAAACGTTACTAGATCCAAAGGAAGGTTACCGGAATACTTTACAGCTTCACGTGCGAGTTCCATGAAGCCATTGGGTGGAGAGTTTTGTTCGAAAGCAGCTCGGCAGAACATCTGAAGAGCTTGTTCTTTAGATGGAAGATCTACCCCATAAATAATGCCAATTCCATGAGACTTCAAAAGCTGTTCATCTTTTGAAATCACAATAATTCTGCTCCCCGAACCAAACCATCTATTATTTCCTGCCAATGCTTCTAGTTGCACTATATCGTCAACGTCATCCAGAATGATAAGAACCTTTTGGTCCTTTAGCCTGTCTCTAATCATACCCAGATGATGCACCTTACAGTGCTTATGGCCTAAAATTTCAGATAAAAATTGTTCTTGCAAAAGTAACTTCGTGCCATAACCATCCAGGTTAGCTCTCCAAGAATTTTCCAAAGTTTTATTTGACAGAGATCTGTTTACAAAAATGCTACGCTGGAACTGATGACCAAAACGGCCATATAGAGCTCTTGCGATGGTAGTCTTACCAATTCCAGTGCAACCCCAAATGCCAACAACTCTCACTTTCTTGGAATCCAAGCACAGCAATGAACTCACTTTTGATATATGGCCTTCAATTCCGATGTCATCAAAATCCCCTGATCCTTTATGATTCAGTTTATTTGAAACATCATACGAGATCGCTTCCAACAGGTCTGCCTCGTTATCCCTAGAAAAATCATTGGCTTATTATCACATGCACTAACTATAGGCTTAGACCAAATGCCTTATTAGATAGAGAGATCTTTCCAATATTATCTGAGTAGTTAATGTACTACGTGTAGTGCTCACTATAGTTAATTACATTGATATATTTCATGAATTAAATTTATTATATTATTGTCATTCTCAATATTTATAGTTTTGTTTTATTTATATTTAAGCTAATAATTTTTATTTTTCTAAAATTTTAAAAGGAACATATCGATAAATCTTGGGTTTTAAATTTTATATTTATATATATATATATATGTATATTATAAATTATACATATAGTAAATTATTCATTTTATTTATTTTTATTTATTTTTAAATAATTTTGGGTTCTTCTTTACCAAACATTTACCGATCACAAATATTTTACTATTTTGCGAAATAAAAGTTAATAATTATTTGTGGCAAAAAGTTAATTGAGAATCAATAGTTTAAATTTCTTCATATATTTTTTCTAATGTTCGTCTGAAAACATATATCAAATTATATACAATTATTTATATATATATTTACAAATGTAAGAAAAGGAACCAAACTAAAGTAAAGAACAAACTATTCACATTTTAACCTAACTAGAACTAACAAAAAATAGTTAAACAGTTTATAGGATTTGTCGCAACTCAATATGTTTAAAACAATAAATAATCAAATGGTCTAAACTTTGTACCAAAATTATATGTGAAATTATGAAAATAATATATTTTTAAAATATATATATATATATTATATTTTCAAACATTTAAATTAACATTTAAATTTTCCAAAAACAAGTGAAAAACGAAACCTTAATTGATTGTTGTAATTTAGTTATTTTGTGAATATGTGTATGGATTTTGAGAATATCAATGATTATACTGGCTAATGCAACTCTAATCACACTAACACTTAGTTTTCATTTTATGTTTCTTCATAAATAACATATATCAAATTATACAGATTGTTATAAAATATTTTTACAAACTAATAAGATGAATCTAACTAAAATAATTTGATTTTAATATGCTCAAAAACAAATTGTAATTCAATTAAAAATAAATACAATCAAATATACAAAAAAACGTGAACCAATCTGAATTGTTTATACATTAATTGACATAACAAGATAATTTCATTAAACACAACCTTTTTAATTTTCGCATATACATATATATATATATATATATATTAAAAATTATCAACAAGTAGAAACGACACCTAAAGTAACTATAATTTATTTATTCTTTACATCATAGGAGAGGAGCTAAAAACCAAGGCCGACTTTGCAAGAGAGTCAGCAACACAGTTCAATTCTCGACGGATAAAAGAAAAAGTGACGAAAGAGAAAGATGTCGATTTGCACGTGAGTCACCTAGCTCCAATATATATAGTGTGATGAACAAGGTTAACTAGGTGTGTGCACAAAGGTTAACTAGGTGTTACTGAAAGACTAATCTATCATTTACATATATGATCTACATTAACTATGCCAATCATAATTTTAACATAGGCTTGGATCTTCCAGGTGTGAGAATGTGGTGTGTGTTTTTTTCCATTAGACCTCTTAGTTGATGAAAACAAATTTTAAAGATAAGAAAAACTATATTTTTGGTTGTAAGTAATAATAACTCAAAATTACATACCAGTTCTCGGAGATGTATGTGTATCCACCACGTATGTTTGCTATGTCGGTCAAAGCTTGGCACCATCGTTGTTTCTCATCCTCTGCTTTGTTCTTGCAAGTTTCTTTGAATTGTCTTCCAAATTCTCCTGTCTGTTCTTTAACATCCAAAGGATAGACTTCGTAAAAAAGTGGTATCACTATTTGATTCAACTCTTTCTTGCTCTCTGCGATCTCCACCAATTCATTCAGGAGATTGCATGAAGAGGCATAGTTTTTCGAGAACACGACAATTGAGATATTCGACTCTCTTATTGCGTTGCCTCTTTCAATCTCCGTGCTATAAAATGTGGTGATTAACCTGCGTTCAAGTGACGAAATAAAGTGGTTGAGGAAGTTTTTGCAGATATCTTCCCATCGGAAGCTCGGGAAAACATCATACTTCCAATTGCACGAGGAAGAAAAAGCAAAAGAGGCCTTTTCAAAGTCCCCGATTGAATCTTCTTTTAAGCTACGAGGCAGCATGGATTGTCCATGGAGGATTTCTTTACCCATCTGCCGTAGCAAATAATGCATCAGTATTTCTCCACTGGATGATACATGTATGAGAGACATGTTAGCTAAAACCTTGAGCCCAAAACTAACATCCAAGTCAATGCGGGCAATAAGAGGTGCCACCATATCAAGATCCTCGTCATTGAACAAACCCGCTATGTAAAGAAATAATGCTTTATCTATCTCCTCTAAACCATCATACCTAACTCTTAATACTTCTTTAAATTTATAACCAGAAAACTCCACTGGGTCGAAAAAAGAACCTGATGAGCTCATCTTGTGACTAGTATTACCAGCTGCAGCAGGAATTGCAGAGACTCCACATCTTTTCACTGTGCAACTATCATCTAAACGCTTTTTCTGCTTGCCTACAGGAAAAAATTCAAACACTACTAAATCAGCCCAGATATCAGGGTCACTTCCTTCATCGGTATTTGGACGCATTTTGACATCACAGAAGACAAACACATGATCCTTTTTTGGAACACCTTTCCCTGGAGCCCAAAAATGCATACTTCTTTCAATCCTATGAGAGGAGCCTTCTTTGTCTTTCCATCTGCAAACACAACTAATGCCAAAACCAGTAGCATCACAGAAATCCTCAGGCAATGCAAATTCCACCAGCATAGCAAAGCCCACAAGCGTGTTCCTCCATGAAGGATTTAGTTGTGCCATGACAGAGGATCCTGGTAGCAGATCAAGTGCGGAATTATGATCGTCATGTGAAGGCGCACAGAAGCTGAAAGTCGAGGCTTTGTTGAGTTCCTGCCACAACAAAGAAAAACAAGTGAGATATTATATAAAAAGGATGTGGCTGGCTGTACATATATAAGGTATTGATGTAAATAGAGGAGACAAAAGCCGGGACAGATGAGAAGAATGAGTGGAGGTGATGGAGAGAAATAGGAAGGACGAGGGTGAGAGTAACACCTGCTGATGATCTCTTGGCACGTGTTTTATGTTAGCCAGCGCTTTCTCTAAGAAAAGGTTGACCACTTGCGGAGATAGACTAAAACAATTACTGAATGTGTAATGCATAGGAAACTTCTCGGGGTCCAAATTAATTGATTTTAGAGAGGCGCAACCATGTGCATTCAAGACTTCTAGACTTTGAGGAAGTTGTGGCACTTCCCCGACTGCAGTGCCAGCAAGATGTAACTCTTTCAGGTTCCGAGGAAAGCCCTGAATATTCTTGAGATCTGAGCAGCCAGACAGATCAAGAACATTGAGGAGTTCTAAACTAACTATGTTTGGTAGACATTGCAAACGAGAACAGTCTTTCAGATCCAAGCAAATAAGCTTGCCAGGATTTTGAATAGATGAGCCCTTATTCAGCAGACTTGTTAAACTTTCGAGGTCAGTTTGCTCAAGGTTCGAGACTCCTGAAAGAACAGGAATATCTGTTAGAAGATTCACAAGCTCTCTGTCGTTTGACTTAACAATGGAAAGTGGTAATTCTGTTATTCCGGTTCCCTGCAGTTGCAGTATCTCAACATTTGGTGGAACCTCCGGGAAACTTTTGATTTCTGCGCAACCTGAAAGATTGACAACTCGTAGATGCAGCAATTGACCTGTGGCTGGGAAACTCTGCAGTCTTGTACAACCCTGGAGATCGATTACCTCAAGATTGTGAGCTTCTAAGAGATCATCAATATCAACTAGTTGCTGGGAATGACTAAGCCTGATCGTCTTTAACATCTCCAGGTTCTGTAAAAAGATGCCAAGAGAATTATATAAATCGGTCAAGCACTCATATAGGTGAAAGGCGCATTTCAGAGTTTACTTACCTTGGCTCCATGCCAAAGCTTTTGAAGTTGGCTGTACGGCATGTTGATTTCAACAAGGTGCATGGGATCAAAAGTTTGAGGTAGAAATTGAAGCGGACAGTTTTCCCAATGAAGGAGTCTTAGGTCAGCAGGAAGAGAATCGAGAAGGCCTTCCGGGATATTGATTAAAGGATGGGTTTCAGGACTGGAACAGTAAATCTTCAGCAATCTAAGGTTTAACATATTCTTAAAGGCAGCAGGTTTGACATCAAAACTTAAGCCTGATGTGTCGAGAAACATGCCTTCAATCTCTTCAGTGCCCTAAAATAAAATTGGAAGTGAATATATTAGGATGTTCGCTCACAAAGTACTAAATATGAAACTAGCAAAATATAACGGACCTCATGTTCTGCGTCTTCATTATCTTCTAGTATATATTTGATGCACAAAGGATCCCACAGTCTACTGCGCCTTTCGTTTAGCACTGCGTCACTAATTATTAGTTTTCGGCCAACATCCCGTGTCAAATTATGCATCTGAACTCGGTTTTCGGAAATAGTCACCAGACACTTGTCCACAAGAACATCTATTCCAACATGTGGAAAGAAACCACAACCATCAAGCAGTTGCATCACATAGTCAACATTTTCTCCCTGGAAGAAACAAGCTATGTCCAGAAAAATGTTCTTCTCGCTGTCACTGAGGGTATCATAGCTGCTAATGAATGCATCAAGAATCTCAGACGGAGGATGTTGCTTCAGAGCCTCCATTCCCGACAGTTCTTTCTTGCCCTTGAGCTCGCTGGCATAAATATTTAGAGCCAATGGATTTCCATTGGCATATTTAATCACTTCCATTGGCAGATTCTGCTCTGTCATACCCTTCATAGACGCGCACAACAAGAAGAGTTGAAGAGCCTCCGTCTCATCTAAGCCATGTACCTCATATATCTGACTGACTGAACAGTGACGAAACACCTGCTTATCTCTGGAGGTTATGATGAATAGGCTTTCGGGAGCAAACCAATCAGACATTCTGAGGAAATTCTTAGCTAGCATAGGATCGCGCACGTCATCAAGGACAACAAGAACTCTCTTCTTTTTCAGTTTGTGCTTACGCAAGCCCAGTTTGGTAGGGATACCACCAGGAACAGGTATTTTTTCCCAAAATTGTTCATTCATCAAACGGTTAAGACCTTTCTCATGATAAACTTTGTTGTAGTCTTCGATAAAACAATAAGCATCAAATTCTCCATACATTTGGTCAAAGACTGCTTGAGCAAGTGTCGTTTTGCCTATGCCAGGCATACCCCAAATTCCAACATAACGGGTGCCCAATGGTTGCTTGTTAACCATCTTTTCAATCTCCAGTAGTTTGGAGTAGACACCAACTCGTTCCACAGAAAAGTGCTTCTCATATACATCTCTAACTATCTCTTTTACAAGTTCAGAGTCTTCGTTCCTGCACCATATATTAGAGAGATGTTGTCACAAAATTTGCATAAAAATTTTCGTTACTGAGCTAAGTTTACTATGCCATGGGAAGCTATTCGTACAACTGTCTCTTTTCTCGTAAGTAAAGCTAAATTTAGAAACTTGATGTGAATAACGTGAATACCTAGACTCGTGACCTTGTGATAAGCCGCTCATATTCTGCAGTACACGACGCCATTCGCCTTCTAACGTTCCTACGCTGTACAACACTGGAACCACCACCTGGTCGTCCTCCTTATTGCAATTGAGGACCTGCGTGAGCTTGTCAGTGTACTCCTTGGAGGGATCGCAGTTTCCAGGTAAAACCATCACAGAAACCCTAGCTCTCTCGACTACAGCCTTGGCATCCTTGGACAAATGATTTTCGCAATCAATGAAAACTTCATTTAGTCCTATGCGACGAAGAGCTTCGGCGAGGTGGCTGACGAAGGAATACCGTACCTCTTCGTCTACGCAGCTTATGTAGACCACTTGTTCAGCCGTTTCCCAATCCGTCATGATTTACAGCTTCGATTGTGTGGAATTTAGTTTGTGACGATGCGTCTGTGTCGCTCACTAAAAAGAATGTGATCTCCCACCGCTCCCTTTCGCGGTCACGTTTCTGGGTTCTACCTGAGTTGCCTTTCCGTGGTCAACCATTAGATCTGCACAATTATTCTCTTTTTCTTCGTCTTTCTCTTTTCTAGTTGGATCCAGTGAAACAAGCGGCGATTTGTTCACCTTTTTCGCCTTGTCCTTCTCATAATCGCCACCAACACCTTATTAACCTAAAAAGTGACGCCGTAGCCGAATGCTGGTGTCGCTCCGTTTTAGATCAGATCTGATTGTCCCACAGTATAGCTGTCAAATTGGTGGGTCAGAACTAGGGCTCTAGGACTTTTATTCCATATCCGCTATCCCATCCAAGATCCGCTCTGATCCGCTCAGAAAAAACGAATATCCGAGGGATCCGGATCTGGATCTGGATAATGATTTCACGGATCCGGCGAACCCGAATCCGAATCCAGAAAGTAAAATTTTTGGTCTGGATATTCTGGATCTGGGCCCACTAAATATTTAAAAAATATTTATATATCCGGATAGGTGTTTTGTCCGCACTTACGGACTTAATAATTTTACTAATATTTATAAATAACTATATAATCAATTCAAGTAAATTATAATAAATTATTGTTCATAGACTCAAAATATTTAATAATAAACTAAACAAATTCTTCTATATATAAAACTTTTCATCATCATATAAATAATTTTCATTGCATAAATTAATTTTGAAAATACTAATAAAGTTAAAATATTTAGTAATAAATTAATACCATTTTTAAACATAACAAAAATGTATAATAAAATTATCTATAGTAAAGTTTGGATAACACAATATATATTATCAATACATAAATTCTTTGCGAATTGATTTTTCATAACAAACTATATATTAACAAACATAATTATTTTCAAGGTTAATAAAGACTTTATAACACAATATAAAAAAGTTTGATAAGGATAATTATCAAATTCATGAAATTCGTTTTTAATTTAGAATTAATTATATATTAACAAATATAATTATTTTTTAAGGGTGATAAAGACTTTTAACATAATATAAAAAAATTTAAATAAGATAATTATCAAATAAATGAAATTCGTTTTTAATTTATAGTTAATTATATATTAACAAATATAATTATTTTTCAAGGTTAATAAAGACTTTATAACCCAATATAAAATAGCTTTAGATAAAGATAAATCTAAAATCATTGAAATTCGTTTTTCATTTATGTTTAATTATTCATTAAGGGTATAAACGATATTAACCGCTCTAATTTTTAACGTGAGAGCTCCACTGCGAAAAATCACTTCGCAAATAATAGTATTTAATAAATTCTATTATTTTAATTTAACTTTTTGCAAAATAATATTTTTAATAGAATAAATAAATACTGAATTTTTAATTTCTATTTGTAAAATTTTTTTTTAAATAAACCGGATCCGGATATCCGGACCCCGGATATTCGGATGGCCCAGATCCGGATCCGGATAGTAATTTAACGAATCTGCCGAATACGGATCCGGATATCCTATCCTACCTCGAATATCCGATCTGTCTCATCCCTAATCAGAACAGAACATTGGTTATCGATGTGTAAATGAGTCTAAATTCTAAAATATTTTAGTGATACCCATTTGTACAGATTATAAATGGACTAAAATCATTTCTTTTTGGTCATCTAGTACATTAGTCATAACTTGAACAAAGTTTTACACAAAGTCAGCAAAAATATGAAACCTTTCTGCAGTCATAAGCCGACAATGTAAACAAAATCTCTCGGAGCCAGAAGTAAAATTACCAAAGAAAGAATCTAATATATGTAAACAAAGACAGGAAAAGGTCACTAAGATGGCATGGACAATAATATTTACATCATTTGTTATATAAATGATCGAGTTATAGTTGATATTTTATTACTATAGTTTCTATCATTTTTTTAATCTAATAAGCAAAATATCTTATTAAGAGATGGAATGAAGAATTGTTTAATTTATTCAATTATAAAGTAAAAATGAACTTTGACCAATGCAAAATGGGTGACATTACTTGAGTTGCTAAGCATTAACAATAGTGCCATTATTTTTTTGACAACTACTATTTAATTTTATATAAAAAATTATGAAAATATAGTTTAGGAAGATGAAGTCTGATATTTGGAAAAAATAATTTTGTCGAATCAATTTACAAACAATAAAAAAAATATTTAATGAAGGGAAAATCCTTTAGAACACAATAGCACAAAAGTGATATTATAAAAGTATTTTGAGGTTAAAAATAAGAATGCATATATTTAATAAGATAGATGTTAAACACACATATAAGAAAACTAATGAAAAAGTTAGTCTTGAACATATTATCCAAATCCAAAAATCAAATTGGAATCAAAACGAAAAACTAAAACCAAAACTACACCAAAATCTTGAAAACTCAAATAGTTACTATTTTTGAAAACTAAATACTCAAAATATAATAAAAATATTTATTATCATAATATATAATATAACTTATAAATTAAAAAATGCAAAACCCTTAATTTCCTAAACTCCCATTTTTGGATTTCCGGAGTTTCGAAGTTTCTTTTTTGAGATTTATGGTTTTAAACATGACTTAAACTATTTCTAATAGAATTTCATTTCGGGTTTTATAAAAATATATAAATGCAAACCGAATTTGACACTACTCAAACTAAACCGATACATAAAATGTCTGGTTCTTACACTGGTCATAAACATCACAACTCGAATAACTCAAAAAATATATGCGAACCCAATCTGACATTATTCGAACTGAACCGATCAAAAAAAAAAGTAACATGTCCTAAACACCGAACCCAAATAACGCGAAAACTGAATAACCCAAAAATACCTGAAATAAAACTTGAATGTTGAGACAACAATATAAATTACTTTTAATTATAGTCGTCAAAACTCAAATATTAAAATTCAAAAACCAATTATAGTAATATCTTAATTGGAAAAATTAACAAAAAAACTTATCTCGTGCTTAAAATCTAGTGTATATTAAGAGAGAAACATTTATCATAAATGTATTCACACATGACTAATTGACACGTGACAGTCTCACAATCATTTAAAAATTAGAACGTTGACATGATGGTCTCCTAATCATTTTAAATTAATGTTCACGCATTAATTTTCTTAACTCCAGCACAAAAAAATTAATGTGTTTACAAGCTAATTTTTTAATCATCTTAGTTTTAGTTCCTGCATTTTTTATTTTTTGTATTATTGAATTAAAATTTTCACCGTGCACCTACGGAATAATATAATAGTTGAAAAAAATAAATAAGAAAATCATTAAGATTAACATCAACTAAAATGCTGAAATGGAATTTTTTTAAAAAAAAGTGAAAATTTCGTAACTTGTTGAACCTGCAGTCGTGGAGGTTTCTGTACATGAATGCATGATATGAACTAAAAAACTGAGAAAAACACTGCACACCTCACATCAATATGAATAAGAAAGATGAAGTAAAATAACAAAAAATGTTCAAAATATTGAAAATATCAATTTATTCTCAATCAAAGTATGTACTTAAGATATTTAAGACATATGATATTAGGCGACGGCGATGGCGACAAAAAATTAGGTTTTCATGGAGGTTCAAGGATGGGATCCCGGGGAGATTTGGAAGATTGGAATACAGGATTTGGTGACAAAGATTCGCAAGATAGTGAATCGATTTGTCTGGGGTTTCATTAGACCTCTGGAGTTTTTGGAGATACTGGTTTTTATGGTGATACGATTTGGAAAGGCGTCGATTTGGTGGAATCTGGCTGATACTTTTGGGATTGGGCGAAATCAAGATCGGAATCAAGGTGGGAGGATGGACATTTGGAAACACGGGATTTTTAATGGAGATTTGGCTCAAGATTGGGTAAGTTGTGATATGGAGATATATGATTCTCTCCGATTCTATGGCAACTATGGGTATCATGGAGTTATTGTGTGGAGTAATGAGGGAGTGCTTGACTGCGCGTATAAAAGCGAAGGTGGTGCAGGGGCGAATTATACTTTGCATTCTGAGTTCTCTTTCACTTCGCAAGTCTTGGAGGTTTTGGTTTTTCTTCATTTTTCCTTCATGTCTCAGAGTCAGTTATTGGGTAAGGGGGAAGAGATGAAGAACGGGGAGGGGACCAGGAAGAGATTGAAAATTTCTGTGCCACACTTTGATAACTCTGCCTTGATCAAAAGTTATGATCGAACTTTGATTTGGCCGATGTTTCAACCCGGCAGATCAGAAAGTAGACTCTTTGATCGTGATGTTGCCCAAGTTTTGGAAGTTGGAGGATAAGGTGGTTGGTACTGATCTAGGTCTTGGGAAATTCCAGTTCCATTTTGATGAGGAAGAGGATATGGAAGCGGTCTTGGCGATGCAGCCGTTTCATTTTGATTACTACATGCTCTCGCTGGCTCGGTGGAAACCAAGGATGACAACCGGTTATCCTTCGGAGATTCCTTTTTGGATAAAAGTGGAGGGCCTTCCAACCGAGTTCTGGTCAGACAAGACTTTCCAAAGCATAGGGGATGCGATTGGGCTGACCACGGACATCGATTTGGATTTAGGTAAGATTCGTGTGGTGATTGATGGTAGTGAGCCTTTGTGTTTCGATACTACTTTATCTTTCAATGGTGGAGAGTTTTATGAGGAACAAGAAGCTCATGTCTCTCTCAAGTATGATAAGTTATTCGGTTGCTGTGATATCTGTTCTAGCCTGTGTCATGCTATAAATAACTACCCCATGAAGGTGAAATCTCTGGTTCCAAGAGAGAATAGAGGATCGGGAGAGGCCAGAACAGAGGATGGAGCAAGGAGTTATCGAGGAGTGGTGGCTAATGGCGTGAAAAGCAAGGATCAACCAGGGTACATGGGAAAAGGAAAAGGCAAAAGGTATGATGAATACGAGGCAAAGAGGGTTCACGGTTCAGACAAGAGTAGCAGGAGGTATTATAGTTCCTATCAATCAAGAAGGGCGGAGGATGGGGTCTCTCGTAGCCGCTTTTCTTCACGTCCACAGGGAAGTGGGGAGGAGCAGGAAGAGCCACGGTGGTCAAACCGTGGTGACAGGAATTTTACAAGTTTGTCCCGATCTAGCACGAGGGAACAGTAGGAAGAGGGAGAGATAAGGAGGATAGACAGGAAGACACAGTCTGACACTGTGGAGGAAAACCGGAATTTAGTTTCAAACAATGTTGATACCATGGAGCAAAGAGCTGTAATGAATCATGATTTCACTTCCAGGGTTTCTGCAGACGTTGTGATGGGAAAGAAGATTGAGGGAGAGGTGTCTGATCAGGAAGCAGAGGTTAACGTGGGGCAGGGAGATGGTAGTTTTCTGGGAGAAGAGGACTTACAAAGCCTCACGGATGGGGAGATGGAGGGTGAAGGGGACACTGGTGATGTTGAGGAGAGCATGGTAGGATTGGAGGTGGCTGCAATCAAGGTGAATGAAGCTGGAGGGGATAAGAAGCAGGAATTTAAAAAGCCAGCTCTTAACACAATCACAACAGGGAACCCTACAAAAAAGTTCACTCAAGTCCTTCTTTCTCCACGTAAGCGTAATGCTAATAAACAGGGACTCAAGAAAGGAGTAGGAGTTAAGCAACCGTATGACAAGGGTCCTTCAAACCCCAATCCACTATACAAACCTTGAGTTTTCATGATTGAGTCCTTCATCAACTATAAGAAGTGGGAGTCTTGGGATTTGGTTTTCTGTTTTTTGGCTAGTTTCTTTAATAATATCTTGGAGTGTATCTGAGTGTTTTGGTTTGTTTCATGTTGGTTTTATGAGTGGACTGCTCAAATTTGGCTCTGCAATTTCATATTCTAATAATACTTTTTATTTGGCTTGCTGGTGTTTTGGTGTTACTCATTTCTTTTGGGGGGTAACAGTTTTCTGCTTGGGGTTTGCAGGTTTTCCTCGGCGGAGGGATTGGGAAGAAATTTTTTGGAAAAGGGTGGCACGATGGGTTACAATGAGGCAAGGTTATGTAATCACAGCTTGGGTTTTCTTTTTCTTTACTCTGGCTTCTGTAGAACAGCCCAGGAAGGTATCAATGCCAAGGGAGATATGGGGTCGTTTTCTTCATGCACAACTCGACGACTCACGGATGGGGCGAAAGATCTTATGTCCTGTTCTTCCAAGTTTTCAATGGATCAAGTTTATGATCTACAAAATATTAAGTCAGGGCTGGGTTAGTTATATGGTGCTCAGGATTTCGTATACAAAGTATAGATTTGATTTAGATTGGGAAAGAGGCTCCTTTGGGGTTTTCTGTTATTATGAATTTTTAGTGTATGATGTTTGTCTTCGGGGGTTGGAAAGTCTGGTCATCAACGTACTATTCCCATGTTTTATTTTCAGAATTGTAATGTTTGGTAATTGGTTTGGCTATTGGCTTCGTGCATCCATATTTGTTGGTGTGTGGTTTGTGGAATGGAGCAGGTACCAAGAAGGTTTTCCATGGTTTCAACCGATGAATATTGTCTCTCTGGTCTCCTTAAACCAGCTGTCAAAACAATTTCAAAATTATCAAAAGGATGGGGTTTGGATTAGAAGATTGGGACAGGAGTTGGTGTTTTCTTCTGCTATTTTTTCAGCGGGTTGCCCATATGTTCCACGTATTCTTCTTACTGAGGTTCTGATTATTAGGAGGTGGACGATATATTCTTCTCTTCTTATTAACTTTGCGACTAATGAGGCCTGTCTGGTTTTAGTATATGGCCTTGGCCTCTGGTATGTAATTCGTTGGTTTCTCCTACGACCATCTTCTACAACTTTTGAATGGAATAGATGTTTTTTTCAACGGATTGATAATGGGATTACATGTTGCGTGTACGATACGCTTCCTTCTTTTTATCTTTGGAGTAAGGGTGCTTGTGTAGTTTGCGGACAGCAAATAAATAGAGGTTTCTTTTTAATAAGCTATTCAGGTTTTATCTTAACTTCCATGTACAATGGCAGGATAATTTTCGACCAATGCATTTTGATGGGAATTTATGGCTCATATACCATCAGTATAAGTTTCTGTGCTGGAGTTTTCTTTTTCTTTTTCTCAGGGGTCTCATTATACCCGTTTATGATGTTCCCAGGAACAATTTCGATCAAATTTTCCTATGAGTGTATTAAGCTGGAATTGTCGAGGAATGGGTAGTAAATGGACGATAAGTTATCTCCGGGAAATATGGCATAAACATAAACCTGATTTTCTGTTCTTATCGGAAACAAAACAAGAGTTTGCTTTTGTACAAGGATTACAGGCCCATTTTGGTTACGAGGATTTAATTACAGTAGACCCAGTTGGTAGGAGTGGGGGACTTGCTCTTTTTTATAACAATGAGTTTCAGGTCAAGATTTTATATTCTAGTAATAGAATGATTGATGTGGAAGCGGTGGTGATGGGGAAAAAGGTTTTCCTTACTTTTGTGTATGGAGATCCGGTACAAGATTTACGCGAGCAAGTATGAGAGCATTTAACTCGCTATGGGTTAGCAAGGTCAGAACCTTGGTTTATTATTGGGGATTTAAATGAGATCACGAGTAATCACGAGAAGGAAGGGGGGGCGGTCAGGAGTATGGCTTCTTTTGTCCCTTTTAATAATATGATCAGGAATATTGGGTTACTTGAATTCCCGACAAGAGGAAATAAAATGTCATGGCATGGACGTAGAGGGAAAGGAAAAGGAGCAATAATGATTCGCTGTCGCCTAGATCGGGCACTAGCAAATGAAGAATGGCATACGTTGTTTCAGTGTTCCTATACTGAGTATCTAGGGATGGTTGGATCAGATCATCGTCCAGTAGTTGCATATATGGAGGACAAAATATATAAAAGGAGGGGACAATTTCGATTTGATAAGAGATGGATTGGACAGGAAGGCCTCATGGACTCCATTATTGCCGGTTGGACGATAGGACAAGATGGTCCCGTTGATGATTTGGTATCCAAGATTAGTAATTGTCGGCACGAGATAGCACGGTGGAGGAAAAATAACCCACCATATGGGAAGGACAAAATTCAGGATCTCCAAAAGGCCCTGGAAGAGGTACAAATGGATGATAATAGAACACAAGAGGATATATTGGTAGTGTCTCGGAAATTACAGGACGCATATAAGGATGAGGAGGATTATTGGTATCAAAAGAGTCGCAATTTGTGGTACTCTTCGGGTGATCTAAATACTAAATTCTATCATGCTTTAACAAGACAACGACGAGTTCGTAATCGGATAGTGGGTTTGTATGATAATGATGACAACTGGATAACAGAGGAGAGTGGGGTGGAACAAGTAGCGGTGGATTATTTCAATGATCTGTTTACTTCTACATCTCCTTCTGAGTTTGATAATTTCCTTAACGAGGTTCCCTCGACGATTACTCCTCAAATGAATCAAAGATTGTTGAGACTGGCTACTGAGGAAGAGATTCGCCAAGCGTTGTTTATGATGCACCCCGAGAAGGCACCAGGACCAGATGGAATGACTGCGCTTTTTTCCAACACTCCTGGCATATTATTAAAAAGGACTTGGTACAGATGGTGAATACTTTTCTGGTCTCCGGCGTTTTGGATGATCGTTTAAATATTACAAATATTTGTATGATTCCTAAAACAGAGAGACCGACGAGGATGACGGAGCTTAGACCAATAAGCCTATGCAATGTAGGATATAAGATTATATCAAAAGTATTGTGTCAGCGGCTGAAAACTTGTTTGCCTAGGCTTATATCGGAAACACAGTCGGCTTTTGTCCCAGGAAGGTTAATATCGGATAACATTTTAATTGCTCAGGAGATGTTTCATGGGTTGAGAGCTAATAAGTCTTGTCAAGGGAAATTTATGGCGATAAAAACCGATATGAGTAAAGCTTATGATAGAGTGGAATGAGATTTTATTCAAGCTTTGTTACACAAGATGGGTTTCGATTCGCATTGGACATCGCTTATGATGGCGTGTATTTCGTCGGTCCGCTATCGAGTACTGATCAATGGTCAACCTAAAGGATCAATTATTCCGCAAAGAGGTTTACGCCAAGGGGAGCCATTGTCGCCTTATTTATTTATTCTGTGTACGGAAGCTCTAATTTCTAATATTAAGAAGGCGGAGCAACAAAAGCTTTTGACTGGGATGAAGGTTGCGAGATCATGCCCGGTGATCTCCCATCTTCTATTTGCGGATGATAGTCTTTTCTTTTGTAAGGCACAACCAGAGGAGTGTCATACTATACTCACCATTCTTAAGGACTACGAGGCTGTCTCGGGTCAATTAATAAATTTTCAGAAGTCATCAATTCAATTTGGACATAGGATTGGGGAAGATATAAGACAAGAACTCCGGGATATTCTAGGGATCCAGAATATAGGAGGCATGGGATCATACCTAGGTCTTCCAGAGAGTCTGGGTGGGTCTAAAATTCAGGTTTTTGGATTTGTGCAGGAAAGGTTAAACAAAAGGGTTAATGGATGGACTTTTCGATTCTTTACAAAGGGAGGCAAAGAGGTGATTATTAAATCAGTGGTCACGGCGTTACCCAATCATGTGATGTCCTGCTATAGGCTTCCCAAGGCTACTACAAAGAAGCTAACGAGCGCGGTATCACAATTCTGGTGGAGTCCGGGGGGTAGTACAAGAGGACTGCATTGGAAGTCATGGGATAAATTATGTCTTGACAAAGAGGCAGGCGGTTTGGGTTTTAAAGATCTTGAAGATTTTAACACAGCAATGTTAGGTAAACAACTTTGGCGTCTTATTGAGAAACCAAATACTTTGTTTTCTCGTGTTTTCAAAGGTCGGTACTACAGGAATGCGTCACCCCTGGAACCGATCCGATCATACTCCCCGTCATATGGATGGAGGAGTATGATTTCAGCTAGATCTCTGGTTGATAAAGGACTTATCAAACGGGTGGGATCTGGGTCATCTATCTCAGTATGGAAGGATCCATGGCTCCCAACCCCTCGCCCGAGACCAGCAAAGCAAAATCAACAAACTGGTAATTCGGAATTTACAGATGACTCTCTCACTGTAGATTCTCTCATCAACACAGAGACGCGTACTTGGAATATGGAGATTATTCGGGCTCTGGTAGAACCTCAGGATGCGAAGATGATAGGTAGCATTCCCCTGAGCAGGAAAACCTTTGATGATAGGGATGGATGGCATTTCACCAAGAACGGAAAATATACTTTTAAATCAGGATACCAAGTCCAAAGAGTATATCCGGATAAGGAGGAGCCGAGAATATTTCCAGGGCCTACAGTGGATTCTTTGAAAGCATTTTGTTGGAAGGTAAACTGTCCTCCAAAGATGAAACATTTTTTATGGCAATTGCTTTCGGGATGTATCGCGGTTAAGAAGAATTTACAGGCACGGGGTTTAAAGGGTGATATATATTGTGACAGATGTGGTGCTTCGGAGGAATCGACGAATCACGTTTTCTTTGAGTGTCCACCAGCCAGGCAAGTTTGGGCCTTGTCAAAGATTCCTTTGGACCCACTCACTTTTCCTACATGATCGCTGTTTACGAATATGGATCATTTGTTCTGGAGAGTAATTCCGAAGATGGAAGATCATCAATTTGCTTGGATATTGTGGTACATCTGGAAATGGCGAAATGGTAAATGCTTTAGCAATTTGGACGTTGATCCGAAAGAGACACTTTCTTTGGCTGAGACAGAGTCCACTCTAAGGAAGGAGGCTCAACAAAAGATAATTCCAGACACGAATCAACCAGAGAGTGGAATCACTTTACCGTCCATTCCTGGGCGCTGGTGTTTTATTGATGCTTCATGGAAGGATAAGGATGAGTTCGATGGACAGGGTTGGTATAGTACTCTTGAAGGTTTTGAAGGTTTAATGGGAGCACGAAATGTCAGGGCAAGTCTTTCACCTCTACATTCGGAGATGGAAGCACTTATATGGGCAATGGAAAGCATGAGGAATTTGCGTCAATATTGTGTTACATTTGCAACAGACTGTTCTCAATTGGTGAAGATGGTTTCGGAACCAGATGAATGGCCAGCTTTTGCAACCTATTTGGAGGATATCACGACGCTTCAAAGGAGTTTCAACAGCTCAACAATCATCCATGTATCAAGAACTTTGAATTCAAGGGCGGACAGTCTAGCACGTAGTGCAAGGAAACAATCGTCTTTCGTTGTTCACATGGATACCGAGCTGCCCGCTTGGTTTACAGAGTCTGGATGAGTCTGTGTTTTGTTTGATGTCAAAAAAAAAAATCAATTTATTCTCAATTAAAATATTTAAATTGAGCTAATTTTATATAGATTTAAGTATTTAGTTTTACATTATTCAAATTTTATGTTTTATATTATTTCTATTTTTGGATTTTGAGAACTTAAGGATATTAGGATTTTGCTAAAAAATTCATAACTAATAGGTATGTATCTTAATTCAAATCCGAATCGAACTTCAATGATTGGAACCAAGTCCAAACCAAATCTGTAAAAACTCAATTAGATTTAAAATTTTTAACTCTAAAAATCTGCAATCCGAATATCAATTGAATCCCTTGTTCTAAACATCGGCCGAGTAGACGATTTAACGGCTGATTAAGCGTGACGCGGGAGGTGAAACGTGGCGAATTGGATCAATTTGGTTGGATTCAACGGTCAACCGTATAATAGGTCTTCAAAGCGTAGAACTAAAAACTTGGTCGAATTAATATGTAAAACCGCCTAGTCCAACTCGTTACTTCCTCGGTGATAACTTTTTTTTCGTCTGAATTTGATTGATAAAACTGAAAACATACAAAGGTGAAATCCTACAGCCGGCGGAAACACATTACAATCCCCGGAAACATAACCCATAAAGGGGGTTTAGAACCCAAACAACAGCAACACATACAACAACTACAACAATCATTAGACAAAACTACACTCCTACAAGCAAATCTTAGAAAATCCTTGAGGTAAGTCGTCCAGTCATTGAACAACCGGGCATTCTTGCCAAGAACCAACCAAGCCCAAGAGAGAGTAAGTGACACAACAACATAAGACCAAACATACCTGAACCATCAGTTCATGGTACTAAGCAAGAACCATCACGCCTAACATGAAACACCAAATCAAGAAGTGGTAAACACCTGAAACTAATACTCCCTTCTCAAGCAAACCTTCATCGAAAAGCCTAAAACCTCAATCTCATTATATTGCTTCACCGAACAGATGCCACCGAGGAACGAGAGAACCAGAAAACATCCGGAAGATACACACTTATTAAAAGCCGCGAGATGGACTCCTACATTACTGAGAGATGGAGAGGTGACAATAAACCTGAAACTTCTGAAGAATAATAGGCTAGTTCTGCTCACCACACAACCACGCCACCATCACACCACCACTTAAACCGTCGCTGAAACCAAATAGAGGACAAACACTAAAACCAACAAGGATGCCTCAGATTCAACCTCGTGAAGCTTGGACGTGTTGTGGAGAAAGAGTTGCTAGCACCTCCAGATCTGCACACAACAACCATGGAAACCAACTAAAAGAGAAGAGAAAACCTAAAAGACAACAAGATGAATCCATCCCCGGTGGCGGTGAGAATAATAGACCACCGAGGAGGGAGATCGGGAGATGTGGATCAGCTTCCCTCTTAAGTCGCAAAGAAAGCCGCCGCACCTTTTCACAGAATCGACTTTTGTTTTGCGGTGTCAACTTTTGTTTTGCGGTGATAACTTATCACAGCTGATAATACTGATGAGTTTCGTACAAAAAAAAGATGTTTTCTTTCTGTTAGTAAGATTGAGATTCTCTGTGCAGAGTTTTTTTGTTTCAGAGACGAAGTAGAGAAGAGCTTTGTGGGTCCCAGTAATAGTTTAAGATCATGCTACCATGGACCATAGTAAAACTGATGGACTTTATAATTTAAGTAACCACCACTGTCATCTCCGGTAAGCTTTTTGAAATAATTTTATTATAATTCTAAGCGATGATGAACGAAATTATATTGGTAATTTGAAATGGTTTCTGTTGATTTCTTACTGTCTTTTTGCCAAAACAAGTCTATAACTTAAGACTCTGCTTTTGTCAAAAAAAAAAAAAAGAAGTTAAGACTGCTCGTATTTCTATCTAAGCAAAGCTTCATTTCTTTGAAACTTATTTTTTTCATCTCTCATTTTCAATTTTTCCAATAAATGCATTATTTTTAGTTAGAAATACCAATGATGTTTTATAAATGAAGTATCTTATTATATAAAGAATAGTTTTCCCTGTCTTTAAGCTGTCATGTCACTAAATAAAGTAAGGAGCAAATGACACATGACATATAATCTTTGTTTGTCTTGCGTAAAAATTTTTTACTGGCTTGACGTTAATTATTTCAATTCTTACCTATAGGCTCAGCAATTTAATCCCTAACCTCTCACTAATCACTATTGTCGTCCTATCACCTACCTTATCACTTGCAATCTTTTCAACTTTACCACCATTTAATTACTCTACTCTTGCGTCTTTAATTCTCCTCATGTTTTCTGATCCTATAAATAAAGAGACTTACATAATGAAAGAAAAAAATATGTTTCATCACTATTGAGAAGTTTCTGAAAAAACCCTCGCAGAAGATGGGTTGTCTTTTTTTGGAGATGAGAAAACTGAAGATTCAAAAGTGTTAAAGACTTGAAGACTTTAAGAGCTTAGATGCTCCAGGAGCTAGCTAGGGACTCCATTCTCGCGAGATGTCTCCGGTGCCCGGTAAGCCGGTCCGGTCTGCATGTTGGAACCATGAGTCTTTCCATTTTAGATAGACAATGAAGACGGTGAAAAGAAAGATTATTGGGAAGAAAGTTGATGGAAAGTGAAAGGTCGTCAATGGAGAAAGATTTATTGAGTGGGAGGAGGGGGGATGTAGCTATTTTATGACTCGGCATTTTTAACTCTTTCGTTTTATTGTTCTCCTTACTCTGTCTTTCTAAAGTAAAATTATCTCATTATTTTAAATTTATTATTATTAAACTATTAAATAAAAAGTGTTTGGAGTTATTTAGGGCAATGGGTTTGTAATAGTCAAGGATAGTTTGAAAGCAATTATTCATTCGTCGAGAAAATTTAAAAGATTCTGAAACAAAAAATATTCTAACAGAAACAAAATTAATGTTTAATAGTAACAATGTTTACGTAACGTGAATGCATTTATCCATTCATTTTAAAAAGTATGAATCTTTTTATTTCGAGATAAAAAAAAATATATTAAAAAGTCATAGTATCCATGCATTGATAAACAAATGTATGAAAATAATCATAATTCATATTCTGAGATATTTTATTTTACTTACATTGACAAATGTTAGGGATTACATATATATTAAAAATTATTAATAGTATAATAGCTATATAATTTGTAATATAACAAAATATAAATAGTGAAAGTTAATGTTATTCTTATTTTCAATAAATTAAAAAATCCGATACTCACTAAGTTTGAATATATGTAGTTTTATGTGTGTATTACTAGATTTTCAATAGTAGCATATTAAGAAATAAGATGTATTAAATATACAGAAAAGAAAAATAAGAATACAAACTAAATCAAATGGAATAAACACATCAAAAAAATACAAAGATTCTTACATAAGTGATAATTGTTTGTTGTTGTTCAAAATGATATTGGATACACACTGGACTTATTTCAACGTAGAAAAAGTAATCGGACATATAAAATAACTATGTGCTTTTATGAGAACAAACAAAACATAAGATATTATAATACTAATAATAATATAATATCACAAAATATATTTGACATAAATAAAAATTAAAAAAGTTCAAAATATAAATATACATCAACTTTTGATAGAGATGGTGAACTGTTTAAGTGAATATGCCATACTCATTTTATTATTGACACAGTGAACACTACATGACAATCAATTATCTAAAAATGAATAAATTAAGTTTGAATATCAAACGTATAAGCTGACAAAACAATATTTTTCAATCAACACCCGTAGTTTAAACAAATATTCACGCCATTTGAACAAAAAAAACAAATATTCACGCTAGATCACTCTATGAAAGTTTGTTGAATAGCCAAACGTATTCACTCTATCGTTAAAAATATGAACTGAAATTTATGACATACATAACGCGGATACAGAAGGTGTAAATAAAACTTATACATTACTCACCAGAAGACGTTCCGTGATTGACCAAGTGTGCTGGGACGCGAAGAGAAATGTGTCATTAACTTATTACCATCTTACCTCAAAATCTTTCACCTCACTACACCACTTCGTCAGCAGCGCACAAAGACCTCTTTTCAGTCTGATAGGATTAGAAGAAATAGCATTTAACAATGACTACTTACAAAAAGGCAACAAATTAGTTTAACTCCTCAGTTATTTAAATTTGATCCAATAGTTTCCATTTCTCCAGCTTAAAAACTAAGCGGTTCTATATGTCAATGTTAGGTTACTATCACCACAAACATAGTTACGACAACATTACAATTGCGAGAAAAATCAACACATAATACCACAGACTTGACAACCGAACTTACAAAAATATACAACTATATCACACTGATCTGTATAAGATGTCTCAAACAAACATGAAGTGAACCCTAAAACACAACCACAAAAACTTACAAATGATCTAATGCGCGCGGGTTTCCCTTAGCTATTTATATAAAAAACAAAAATTCTTCTCCGAATAATCTTCTCTGATTTTTCAATAAATCATTAGGTCTCAGTTCACCGCACAAGTAGCCGAACATGGAAACTGATAGGTGAATATGCATAGCAAAAAGTTTTACGACAAATTCTGTAACACAACATATCTCCTATATATTAATTGAGAAACATTTAAAAAATTGTAACCTTAAGTTTGTATTAATTAAAAAATAACCTCATCTTACGTAGCATCTCTCTATGCCTTCTATTTCAATTTAGAAGGATTCTAGAGCACCTTATATAAAACATAGTTTTAAACAAGGTTCATTGGTCTCATATAAGACATATCAAACTAAATAGCATATCAAACTAAATATTCTATATATTATTTCCTTAAATAAAATCTACGGAATTACCCAATGTGATTAAGATATATATGACTATTAATGATTTTAAATAATAAAAATTTGTTAACAATCTGTATACTTTATATCATTTTTGTTTACTTTTTATTATTAAAAACAAATTACACAACTACACTAATCATATAATAAAAATTTAGATTTTTTATATATGTTGTATTTTGAAATTTTTAAAACGAGTATAAATTACTAAAACTGTTTAAAATCTCACATAAATATTTATGATCAAGGTCTAATTTTTTTTCTATTATAAATTACAATGATTATAAAATCATATAAATAAATAATTTTATTTTAATAGGTGTTTATGTTAATATATATATATATATTAAACATAATTATAATTATAATTTAAAATTTAACTTACTTTTTATAAAATTATTTTTTATTTAAAAATAATTGTTGATATTATTAGAAAAATAAATAAATTATATTAAATTAGTTTTGAAACTGTATATATTCTAAATACAAATATTCTACCAAGTGTTTCTTAAAAATACATTAGGGAACTTGATAATGCTCTACCAATTAAGTTATGTGATATTTCGTTTATTTTTCATCACTCGAACATTGAAAGTGAAAAAGTATATGAACGAGATCTATTATATTCTAAGTTTTGATCTATAATTCTAGTTATAATTGTTTCTGATCCTACATATAAATAATTATATAAAAAATATCAAAATTCTAAATACATATAAAAACAATCATATGTAAATTTTAAATTGATCAATAATAAATTTTTTTTATATTTTAATTACATACAGTCAACATATACACTCAACATGAGGGAGAAGCAATTAATAAAATAATTAAAGCAGAGTTTCTATTGCGCGAGAAGCAGTTAGAGCACCTCCATCGGGGGTGACTCTACCCAACCCAAACCCAAAAATAAATAAAAAAGTAAATAAAAAGCCCAATTTCTATCAGTATCGCTCCTGAATCTGGGCTTGAGAGTATCACTAAGTCACCCTAACGTGGCATGTTCTCATTCGACCCCAACCAATATCTCTCTCTCCTTCGTGACGATCAACCTCTCCACATGCATTCTCGTCTTCTCCGCCTTCTCTCTCTCGAATCTCGACGATTCTGAAGTAGAACTCGTGTTCTGTCTGGAGTGGCGTTCTCCTCTCCGTCGAGCCTCGTCGTCTCTCCGTCGAGCCTCGTCGTCTCTCTGTCGAGCCTCGTCGTATATCTGTCGAGGCTCCTCCTCTATCTCTCTCGATAATCTCCTCATCTCTCTCTCTCGAAGGAAGCTCACCCATCTCTCGAAGCTCATCTCATCTCGTCGTATCTCTCTAGTCTCGATGACGTCTCGAAACTCTCTGTCGGTCCGACGAATCTCGTCGTCTCTCTCTGTCCAGAATCTCGTTCGATCCCTCATCGGTAAGAAATCATCAAGATGATTTGATCTTTATGTTACTGTTGTCTCCATTTCGTTTTTGATCACATCCCTCATCTTTTGTAAAATTAATTCCTAGTAGATTAAGATTTTTATGATCGTTTATAATACTGAGAACGGTGAAATCTGTTATTAGATTACTAGTTGAGTTTTGTTCACTGTCGAATAGATGAAATGTTTGTTTCTGGATCTATTATGCTTAAGTTTTGAGTTCTTTTAGCTTAGTAAAATTGAGATTAATTGTTTGTGGAATCGCTATGCTTAAGTTCTGAGTTGTTTTGTGTTAATAAAAATTGTTCACATGATCAGACCAATTTTTATTTGTTTTCTGTTGTTGTTTTTGTTTATTGTGATAGAGAACAAACGACTAATTAAACTTGGTTTGTTTGTTGGTTGTGCGAGGATTGATAATGTGGTTGTGCGAGGGTTGAGGAGAAGCTCATGCCTTTCATTTCTCAGTTGCAACAGAGGTAAATTAATTTTCTGTCTAAGTAGATGTAGTTGGTTGTTAGTTAATGAAACCCGAGAAGTAGATGTAGTTGGTTGTTAGTAAATGGTTGGTTGTTAGTTAATGAAACCCGAGAAGTAGATGTAGTTGGTTGTTAGTAAATGGTTGGGAGTGAGAGTTGATTAATGTTAGTAAATTGTGGTTAGCTTTGATTGTTGTTAGTAAATGTAACCCGAGAACTAAATGGTTGGTTGTTAGTAAAAAACATTTAAAACTTCAACAACTAACCACAACATTAAAACGTGAACAACTTAAAAACTACCCTTTAAAACTTCAACATTTAGATAACATTTTAAGCATCCCCTCAAGCTATTAAAAATCTCCATCTACTTTCCTTCTCGAAAGCTACTATGGATCCTTATACTCAACATTGTAGCTTTCAAAACCTGTTACACTCTCAACAACCAATCACTCAAAACCCTTATCAGCCTGAACCTCGTGAGCCTTATCAGCCTGAACCTCGTGAGCCTTATCAGCCTGAACCTCATGCGCCTTCTGTTGAAGTCTCTGCGTCTGATGCCTCTATGCTCGGTTCACAGTGGACCGAAGATGGCAACGATGATGCAGAGATCTTGTCTGGCCATAAACAGAAGATGTCTAAGTGCAAATGGTCACCAACAGAAGATGTGGTGCTGATAAGTGCTTGGCTAAACACCTCGAAAGACCCTGTGGTTGGAAATCAGCAGAAAGCAGATGCCTTTTGGAAGCGGATTTCTGCTTATTTTGCTGCGAGTCGAAAGGTGGATGGCGCGCAAAAGAGGGGGCCATCACAATGTAAAGCGCGATGGGGGAAGATTAATGAGGGCGTCTGTAGGTTTGTTGGATGTTATGAAGCAGCAAAGAAGCGCAACGGGAGTGGACACAGCGAGAATGACGTCTTGAGCGATGCTCATAAGATTTTCTTCAGTGATAACAAGGCCAAGTTCACTCTAGAACATGCCTGGTTAGAGCTACGATATGATCAGAAATGGATTGCATCGTCTGCTACCAAAGATAAAATTCAGTCAAAAAGAAGGAAGTTGGATGATCAATCATCAACCTCAGAGCCTGTAAGTCACAGAGAAGATGAAGCAATGGCTCGGCCAGAAGGTGTTAAAGCAGCAAAGGCAAAAGGAAAGAAGACAGTGGGAAAGCAAGCGAGCAAAGAAGCAGAAGAGAATGAGAAGAAGGAATTTCAAAGCTTTTGGGAGATTAGGCAGAAAGAATTTAAATATAAGGACACTCTTAGCAAGCAGAAACTGCTTGAGAGCCTAATTGCCAAGTCTGAGCCACTAAGTGAACTCGAAATGCAATTAAAAGATAAGCTCATTAGAGATGTCATAGCTTGAGTCTTAAGTAGCAAGTCTGTTTATGTCTTAAGTTTCTGTTTTAAGTTTGTATGTCTTAAGTTTATGTCTTAAGTTTGTATTTTGTTTCTGTTTAAGTTTGTATGTCTTAAGTTTATGTTTTATGGTTAATGGATGTTTTCTGTCTCAAGTTTAATGAAAGTTAATGGTTCAGTGTTTCATAAATTGTTCTTGAATGTTAATTTGGTTCTGTTTTGTCGTGGCTTTGTTAGTTGGACAATACTTAACCACGTTTTGCTTATGTCTCTTGCAGGTGGAGAATAAAGCCAAGACGTAACTACTTCTTGTGACAGAAGCAGCCAAGACCGAGGCTTGTGACACTCAAAGCCAAGGACAACTCGTGACACTCAAGGCCAAGACATTTTAGTAAATTGTTTTTAAAAAATTGTTGCATATAAGTTGAGTTGTGTATAAGTTGTGAGGTATCTTTTGTGAAAACCAGAGTCTCATTTATCAGATACAAGTTGTGAGGTATCGTTTGTAAAAAGCAGTGTCTCTAAATTCTCTTTTTATTACCATTTCAAAGTATCGTTTCTCATCCTCTAAATTCTCTTTTTATTACCATTTCAAATTACCATTTCAAAGTATCGTTTCTCATCCTCTAAATTCTCTTTTTATTACCATTTCAAATTACCATTTCACTTATACTCAATGGATGCTTCTTCTTCTAATAATTTCGAAGACTATATGGATGAAAAGTTTGATGAAATGTTCGATCAAAAATGGGAGAATCTCCTCACTCGGGCTGAAAATCGTCAAGAAGCATCAAGATCAAAAAATAAACGAGCTTACATTGAAAGACAACGAGAACAAGGGCACATACAATTATGGAACGACTATTTTAGTGAAGATGCAACATATCCGTCTCATGTCTTTCGATGCCGTTTTAGAATGAACAAGTCATTGTTCATGCGTATCGTTGATCGACTCTCCGCCGAAATTTCATACTTTCAACAGAGAAGAGATGCTACTGGAAGGTTCGGTCACTCTCCGTTACAAAAGGCAACAGCTGCTATTCGTATGATGGCATATGGTTGCGCAGCTGATGCGGTCGACGAATACCTCCGACTTGGTGAGACCACCGCGCTTTTATGCTTGGAACATTTTGTTCAAGGAATCATAAATTTATTTGGAGACGAGTATCTAAGAAAACCGACGCCAGAAGATCTTCAACGACTACTTGATATTGGAGAACTACGCGGATTTCCGGGGATGATAGGAAGCATTGACTGTATGCATTGGGAGTGGAAGAATTGTCCCACCGCATGGAAAGGTCAATATACACGTGGATCAGGAAAGCCAACCATTGTTCTAGAGGCTGTAGCGTCACAAGACCTCTGGATATGGCATGCATTTTTCGGACCTCCAGGTACATTAAACGATATCAATGTTCTTGATCGATCACCTGTTTTTGATGATATATTACACGGTAAAGCTCCAAAAGTTAATTACACTGTCAACGGACACCAGTACCGAATGGCTTACTATCTCACCGACGGTATTTATCCAAATTGGGCTACTTTTATCCAATCTATTCAACTTCCGCAAGATCCGAAAGCATCCTTATTCGCTACACATCAAGAAGCTGTACGTAAAGATGTCGAGCGAGCTTTTGGGGTCTTGCAAGCTCGATTTGCCATAGTAAAAAATCCAGCTCTTTTATGGGATAAAATAAAAGTAGGAAAGATCATGAGAGCATGTATCATTCTACATAACATGATCGTAGAAGACGAACGAGATCGGTTCACTCAGTTTGATGTTTCAGTTTTCCAAAATCCCAATTCAAACCGAAGTTCGGAAGTGGATTTTTCGTTTTCTACAGATATACCTTCAAATCTCGGGAATATGATGATCATTCGGAATGAAATTCGTGATAGAACAATACATCAACGATTGAAAGCGGATTTGGTTGAGAATATATGGCAAAAGTTTGGAACCGATCAAGATTTCTACTAATCCGCCTTTCTCGTTTACTATTTGTATTTGTATTTGTATTTTTAATATGTTTTTATGTCATGTTTAATAAAACTTTTATGTATCTTTTAATAACTAAAATCATTCAACTTATTTTTTTTTTTTTTAGAACCTCTATTAAGATCCTACCAATGGAAGATGCAAAACATAAATACATTAACAAGGGTATTTAAACTGTCAAATCACAAAATTAATTATTTATTTATTCTTAAGTACTCATTAGGGGTACTAATGGATGGAGATGGTATTACTAAAATAGTTAAAGCAGAGTTTCTATATTATAATAGATCCTTGACTTTCTCTCTACCCATTCATCACTTATCCGAACAACCCAGATCTGAAACTTCATCCTCGAAAGAAATGATGCCCCATCATCAACAGGTGTTCATCAATTTCCGTGGGGCGGATTTACGCTCTGGATTCGTCAGCCATCTCGTGGAGGCCTTGCGGAAAGATAACATCAACGTCTTCATCGACGTTTTTGAAGAGAAAGGCAAGACAATAGACGAACTATTGAAGAGGATAGAGGAGTCGAGGATAGCTCTGGTTATCTTTACCAACGGGTACACCGAGTCAATCTGGTGCCTGAGAGAGCTGGCGAAGATCAGGGAGTGTGTGAAGAAATACAAGCTGGTGGCTATTCCAATCTTCTACAAACTGGAGCCCTCCACCGTGAGAGAATTGAGGGGACAGTTCGGTGATGCATTCAGGAAACTGGCGAGAGGTGATGAGAGGGGGAAGGAGTGGAAGGAAGCTTTGCAGGCGATCCCTCAAATAATGGGTTTCATTGTTGGGGAGAATAGGTAACTGATTTTTCACTAAAAGCTTGACTATTAATTCTAGGTTCACAGTTGTAGATAGGGTAAAAACTTTTTACTAAAAGCTTGACCGTTACCTTTCTCTCTCTATCTAATTTCTACCTTCTCTAGAAATCTCTTTAGAATTCTGGTTACTCTTCTTCTTAATCTCTCATATATATGTATAAATAATAATCCAGAGACACACTATACACTACATTGAATGAAGAGTCACTTATGTTCAGTTAAGGGATTATAAGAATAAATTATTGTAACTATAGGTTAACTAAATCAAATTGGTGTACTGCATAATTATGGGTAGCATAAACTAATATTACTTAGTTTTTCCACTGCTATTGTAGCAAGGAGAGCGAAATACTCAAAGATATTGTGAAGGCTGTTAAGAATGTGCTGTTCAGAAATCTAGTAGAGGGAAGCCAATATACCTCTGTGAATGGTTCAGAAAGCAGCAACACCGGAGCTGCCGGAACTTCCTCACGAGGCCAAAAGGATAAGACTTTTGGAAACAAACAACGCCTGAAGGAACTGATAGAGAAGGTGGATCTTAAAGACAAAGGAACCCGCTTCATAGGAGTTGTTGGCATGCCCGGGATTGGTAAAACCACACTGCTGAAAGAGCTCTACAAGGAGCTGATCCCCAAGTTTACTAGGCACGTGTTCATCGATCGAATCCGTGAAAAGTCAAAGGGCTCCGAGTTAGATGACTTCCCCACACTGCTCTTAGAAGAGTTGGAGTTGAAATTTCCTGAAACTGATGCTTTTGAAGAACCATACGAAGCTCTTAAGCGTCGACTAGACAAGCACAAAATTCTTTTGGTTCTTGATGATGTTAGCACAACAAAACAAATAAATGCTTTTCTTGGGGGATTTAGTCCTTCCCAGAAACCTGAGTGGATTAAAGAAGGAAGCAGGGTTCTCATTGCAACAAATGACATTTCTTTAACAGAGGGCCTGGTTCATGATACTTATGTGGTTCCGCAAGATCAAGTGTTCATCAATTTTCGTGGGGCGGATCTACGCTCTGGATTCGTCAGCCATCTCGTGGAGGCCTTGCAGAAAGATAAAATCAATGTATTTATTGACGACTATGAAGCTAGAGGCAAGAAACTAGACGAACTATGGAAGATGATAGAGGAGTCGAGGATCGCTCTGACTATCTTCTCCAGAAAATACACCGAGTCAATTTGGTGCCTGAACGAGCTGGCGAAGATCAAAGAGTGTGAGGAGAAACAGAAACTAGTGGCTATTCCAATCTTCTACAAACTGGAGCCATCCACCGTGAGAGAATTGAGGGGACAATTCGGTGATGCATTCAGGAATCTGGCGAGAGGTGATGAGAGGAGGAAGGAGTGGAAGGAAGCTTTGCAGGCGATCCCTCGGCTAATGGGTTTCACCGTAGAGGAGAATAGGTAACTAATTTTTTCCGAAGTGATTTTGCTCAACTGATTACAATTATTAGATAGATATACTAACATTTCATGGGGTTTCCGGAAGGTGATGATCTCATTAGTTGTTGTTCGGCACTCTTATTGCAGCAACGAGGGGAAAATATTAAACCAAATCGTGGAGATGGTTAAGCTTATGCTGAACAAAATTTCATCAGAGGCAATCCAAGATTCCTTTGCGGATCCTTCAAAAAGTAGCTATGACACAACTAAGGGAGTTTCTTCAGAAGGCAAAACGCATAGGACTTTTGGAATCAAACAACGCCTGAAGGAGTTGGGAGATAAGTTGGATTGTGTTAAATACAAAGGAACTCGTATTATTGGAGTTGTTGGGATGCCTGGAATTGGTAAAACCACACTCATCAAAGACCTCTTTAAGGAGTTGCAGCCTAAGTTTGCTAGGCACGCTCTGGTCGACCAAATCCGTGTACAGTCAAAGGAGTTGGGGTGTGATTACTTGCCCACATTGCTTTTAGAAGAGCTATTGGGATTGGAAGATCCCCACATAGAAAATGTTGGGGACCCGTACGAAATTTACAAGGGTCAACTCCTCCAAAGCAAAGTTCTTGTCATTTTAGATGATATTAGTGAAAGGGAACAGGTAGATGCTCTCCTCGGGAATCGTGACTGGATTAGTGAAGGAAGCAGGATTGTTATCGCAACAAGTGACACGTCCTTAACAAATGGTCTGGTGGACGACACATATGTGGTCCGTAATCTGGACCACAGAGACAGCTTAGAACTCTTTCACTATCATGCCTTCAGTGATGATCAACCCAATTTTCCAGAGGATTTCAAGAAGTTGTCAGAAGAGTTTGTATGTTACGCGAGAGGCCATCCTCTAGTTCTCGAAATGTTGGGTAAAGAGCTTAATCAGCAAAGTATGGTTCATTGGAATTCGAAACTGAAGATGCTTGCACAGAGTCTCAGCCCTAGTGTTCGTAGTGTCTTCCAAGTGAGTTATGATGAGTTGACCTTAGGACAGAAAGATGCATTTCTCGACATTGCCTGTTTCAGATCGCAGGATATGGAATATGTAGAAAGTTTACTGGCTTCGTCTGACCCTGGATCTACAGAAGCAATGAGTTTAGTAAAAGCCCTCACGAATAAGTTCCTGATTTATACTTATGACGGTCGAGTGGAGATGCATGATCTACTGTATACTTTTTCAAGGGAACTTGACCGTGAAGCACCCACTATAAATGGTAGAGGATACCGGAGGCTGTGGCTCCATCAAGACATAATCAAGGGAGGCGTAATTAATGTACTCCAGAAGAAAATGGTGAGTCTACAAGTTTTTCAAAACTTTTATTGGTAAAAGCCTATCTTAGCAATCATGTTGATATTGTTGTTTATGGTTACCAGAAAGCTTCCAATGTCAGAGGTATTTTCCTAGACTTGTATGAAGTGAAGAACGAAACATGCTTAGAGAGTGACCACTTCAGCAAGATGCACAACCTCCGGTATCTCAAGTTCTACAACTCACATTGTCCTCAGGAGTGTAAAACAACCAATAAGATAAACATCCCTGATGGTCTTACCCTGCCACTGAAAGAGCTTCGATGCCTCCACTGGCTAAAATTCCCATTGGAGAAACTCCCAAATGATTTCAACCCCATTAAACTTGTCGACCTTAAGCTGCCCTCCAGCGAGATTGAAAGACTTTGGGATGGTGTTAAGGTGTGTGTTTGTCTTAGTGAGAAGCTTATAGCCTTTTTGCATGGTTGAGTCAACCTGAGTAATTTTTCTGATAGTTGGTTAAATATTTTGTTGTCACAGGAGACACCAGCCTTAAAGTGGGTCGATCTCAGTTACTCAAATAAGTTGTGCAGCTTGTCAGCGTTGTCGTCGGCTCAAAATCTTCAGAGATTGAACCTTGAAGGCTGCACAGCACTGAAACTGTTGCTAAGTAATATGGAAAACATGAAAAGGCTTGCGTTCCTGAATCTGAAAGGGTGCACAAGTCTTGAATCTCTTCCAGAGATGAATTTAACTTTTCTGAAAACTCTTACCCTAAGCGGCTGCTCAAACTTGCAGGAGTTTCCGTTGATTTCAGAAAATATAGAAATTCTATACTTAGATGGTACAGCAATAAGTGAGCTTCCTACGAACATGGAGAAGCTCCAGAGACTTATTGTACTGAATATGAAGAACTGCCAAAACCTGGAGAAAATCCCAGTCCGGGTTGGTGAGCTGAAAGCTCTTCAGGAACTCATACTCTCTGATTGCTCAAAACTCAATTATTTTCCAGAAATCAAGATGGCCTCTTTAAACATTTTACTTTTGGATGGGACAGCCATAGAAGTGATGCCACAACTACCCTCGCTGCAGTATTTGTGCTTAAGCAGAAATGATAAGATCAGCTGCCTTCCTGCTGGCATCAGTCAACTTTCTCAACTAATATGGCTGGATTTGAAGTACTGTAAGAGTCTTACATCTCTTCCAGAGTTTCCGCCAAATCTTCAGTGCTTAGATGCACATGGTTGTAGTTCTCTGAAGACAGTTTCCAACCCTCTGGCCCGTATCATGCGAACCGGGCGGAATCAGTCCACTTTAATTTTCACCAACTGTGAGAACCTGGAACAAGCTGCAAAGGAGGAAATCACGTTGTATGCTCACAGAAAATGCCAGATGCTGTCATATGCTCGTAAACGTTACAATGGGGTTTCTCTCTATACCTTACTCCATCACGTTGTCGCTCTTTGTATCTATATCTTAAAGTTTTGTATTCCCAAGAGCTCTGCAGTTTTATGATTTTTCCTATTCTACTTTGCAGGGTTTTGTTTCAGAGACTTTTGTCAGCGCTAGCTTTCCTGGGTGTGAAGTCCCTTCGTGGTTTTGTCATGAAGCATTTGGATCTGAGATAAATGTAAAACTTTTCCCACAGAGGTATGAAAAAAGGCTTGCCGCAATAGCTCTGTGTGCTGTAGTCTCATCTTTTGATTGCGAAGATCAGTTCAGCCGCTTGTCAGTGACATGCACCTTTAAAGTAAACGTTGAAGACAAGTCTTGGGTCCCGTTTACTTGCCCAGTAGGAAGTTGGATCAAAGAGGGAGCCAGAAAAGAAAATATTGAGTCAGACCATGTCTTTATTGGCTACACCAGTTGCCCATGTACTCTGGAGTGTCCAGAAGATGAGAACTATGATAATTGCACATCTACTGTAGCGTCCCTTCAATTTACTGTGACAGGCGATACAAGTAAGAAAGGAAAATTCAAGGTGTTGAAGTGCGGTTTAGGTTTTGTGTATGAAAAGGATGAAAGCAACTGTTCTCATGAAGCAAAGTATGAAATGCCTGTCGAAGTGAGGAGAGAAAGAAAAGGAAAAACGAGGGGGGTGATGATGGACGGCTAAATAAGAAGAAAAAATCCAGAAGGGATGATAAGATTCCGTGTTAATCAAACTATGAAGCAAGTGTAAACTCCACGACGCAAAGATAACTACTACGATTCTACACATCCACCTATCCTCTAAAGGTTTCGTCCATAAACGTCAGAAGTGAAGCGCGAGCTTGGCCCTAGCAGGAGTCATACCGTAGCATCTTCTAGAAGCTGAGAATAACCACCAAACCAAGGATCCCTCTAATGATCCAACAAAGTACATGGGATGTCTGCTGATGTGGAATGGCTTAGTCTTACTATTTATACTTTTGTTTTTAGTATGAGAATTATCAGTCCACAAGAAAAAGTTTTTTTTTTCAGAAATTAAGAGTCTTTTGGGAGATAATTGATCAAACTTGTGGGGAGGAAAAAGATCTCATGTATAATTCTCATGAAATCATTGTTTTGTGTGATCACTTTGAAGAAATATATATTACATTTCTCTAAAGACTATCCTCTTACAACAACTCGTAACAAACTTGTATCCGAGACTGGCATTGATAAAGCAAAGAACTTTTAGGACATTGTAAACAGATGGGGAGACAAGTGTATTGGAAAGAGTCGCACAAAGGATGATCGAGAAGGCAGAGGCCTATAAGGAGAGAGAGATCATGAGTCGTTATCCTCTAGGATGATCCTAAGCCAAATTGGTCCGTCCAAACTCAAAAATAGTCTCTCGAAATCAAATTAATAGCATTCATCAATACTATTCAAAGAGAAAGAGTCTAAAAAATCTATCTATGAAAATTGTTTGGACCATTTCATTTAATTCCTTAATTTTGGCCATACTTTAAATTTCTCTAACTATATAACATTCAATACATTTTATTAATCCTAATAGATTTTAATTCATATTCCACCAACTTACCTTTTAATTATTGGACCTATTAGTTATTAAATTAAACCTATTATTTACGACCATTGTCTTATACTAATATAACGTGTATTAATACTTTCCGTAACCCTGAGTTCAAACCGGTTTATATTATATACATTAGTCAAAACAATAATTAATTCATGTACAAACGGTTGTTCACAGCTTGGACTCCACTATATGTATATAATATACAACTAATCATTTTTAACATACACCTAATATTAGTCTCATACAATTATTTTAGCACAATCGATAATTGTTGTTCATTTGTTATATAATCTGGAGTAAAATTATGGGAAAAAATGAAAGCAAACATAATGACATCAAAATATTATTTTATTAAACCTAGTATCAACATTCAAAATAGATCATTCAAATATTATGCATTACAAACCAAAACTCTATGTCCTACACCATAAATCATTTACATATCTGAATATTAATTTTTGCGTATAATATTATTCAACGATCAAAAATTAATATATATAAAAAATATTTTTAAAAATATTTATTTTTCATTTTATACATCAAAATTGATAGGACAATTGTGAGTGTTTAAAAGTATTTTCAAATTATCACAAAATTAAATCTTCAATATAAAATAAAGTGTAAAATTATGATATGTTATTAATAATAAAAACAAACTAATAGTATCATGTCAATAAGTTTTTTATATTATCATTTTTTTAATGTCACTGATAAAAATTTCATCAAAATCTAAGTAATCACAAGTTTATACAATAATAAAAATTATATGAATAATGCAACTGAAAAAATAAAAATATTATCAGATATTTTGTGTTTTTATTAGATCAGTTGTATTACATCACGGGTTAATAACGTTTTTTTGCGTTTTACCGGAATTTTATCTTTTTTAATTAATGATATTTTCATTAAATCCAAACCAGATTATATACAAGGTATTGAATCTACGGATTCAACCACGGGTCTGAATCCAATATGATTTTTTTTCTTAAACACAAACATTATTATAGACCAATTTTTGAATTAGTTTTATTAATAAATGAAAAAAATAAATCCGCGCTTCCTAAGCGCGGATCAAAATCTAGTTAATAGATTAAAAGTCTAAATTACCCTCTTACTAATCTAAACTATTAAAACTGAAGTTCAAATTTGAAATACCCCTTAATTTTCCTCAATAATTACATCTTTATACCATTGGATTTATTTGTCATTTACTTGCAATCCTAATCTATCAAAATTTAAATGTCTTAAGAAACCAATATTCCACCTACCTATTTGTACCTAACTAATCTGTATACGAAATTCTAATAATGAGAATTTTTCTTCTTATAGCATAATGCTCATCGTAAACGTTTTAATAAATATAAATCTAAAAATTTAATTACAACTAATCAAATAAGTTAAGCTATTAAAACTAAAATAAATGTTTATTAATAACTTCAAAATATGTATATTCGTTACATTTAGAAATATGTATAATAAATATGTATAAATTTATAATAAAAATATCATTCAATACCTATTTATTTATTATTAAGAACTAAAAATGTATATTCAACATAAATAATAGGTTTTATAATAAAAAAATAATAAAAATGATAATTTACCTTCATTGTTATATATAAATTTCAATTTTAACCCATAAAGATATCTATATATAATAGCAAACCCAAGATGATGTAATCATTTTTTATAGGAAAATAAAATTTAAATCTAATGGTCAAGTTTGTTTTCTTTATGCAATCTAATGGTCAATATTTAGTTTTCCTTTAAAAAGATGATGTCATCGTTATTAAAGCAAAGGACGTCTTTGGTCTGCCCGAACCAACGTCTTCCCTCAAATAATAATGGCACCTCTTGAAAAGCTTTATAAATGACGTCC